>VZRV01009655.1:1665472-1718847 GCA_013398115.1 Falcunculus frontatus
TTCCTTTCCTTTCCTTTCCTTTCCTTTCCTTTCCTTTCCTTTCCTTTCCTTTCCTTTCCCTTTCCTTCTCTCTTATAATTGTGATCACATTGTTCCAGCATGGAAGTATCCTAGAAAAGCTTGTAGCCCGTGACTTGCTTGTTAGGGAAAAGAGGTAGAGAGGAGACTGAATCAGGTATTCAAGACACGAGAGATTGGAAATTATCCTGTTCTGTCTCCTTGTTTAATCCTCTCTCTTTAAATCTAAAAATAGATTTGCTTTCTTTTTGAAAGAATGAATGCAAGTGCCAAATGGAAAAAGGCTTCCTGGTTGTACTAAGTGGGATTCTTAAGTCATATGGGCCTCAGGAAATTCTCTGAGCTGAAAATAGTCATAAAATAAAACAGTATTAGTAGGGAATGCCATATATGTGTTCCAGACTCTTACTTTTAGTTATCTGTCTGGTAGATGGCCTGGAATACCAGATGAGCACTGGGTCTGAGCCTATGTACTGCTCTGGGACTCTTACATAAAATGTCTCTTTGAGGGGCTGCTCAATAAGGTGCTCAGCCTTTGAATTAACACGGAAAATGCTTCATCTTACTTCAAACTAACTTGAAAAAGAGTCATGTTACACAAGCAGCCTATCAAAAAAATCTTAGGATACTGGAGCAGAATTTTTTTCTACTTATTCTAAGAGTAGGATTTTTTTTTCCTGAATTGGCCTTTTACAACAGAGATGAAAAAGTTGAACTGATTAGCCTTAATCATTAATTAGTGGAAATAGCTCTTGTCTTTTGCCATCTGTGAAGCTTAGCTTGGTAACTCAGCAGGAAAAGAAGGAGAAAATATCTTTTGAAGTATACTTAAAACTAGGACTATCAAGAAAATTATTCACTTTTCTTTGACATGGTATGACAGGCTGCCTGCTAGTTCATTGCCCCTGAATCTTTGCCTGCCTTTGACACAGCAAATACAAATTTTGTAGAACACATAAAGATGAAATAAATTGCCTATGTGCTTAATTCCTAGCATCATACTTGGTCATTGACCCTTAATTTTGTGTACAAATAAATTACTCTGCAACCAAATATTTAAGGGCCCTCATTGCACTTGAGTGTCTTAGGTGAAGTATGTTTTACTTAAAACTTTACAAGCATGGAAGCAAATATTTGGATACTAATTTGTCACCAGAGTGCACAGCTGTGCAATTGCAAAAATATGGTAATAACGAGGATGAAAAAAAACCACCTTTATTAAAACATCAAAAAATTTTCTAACAAATTAAGAGCATTAAAATCCCGTTATTTAGTTTACAGATCTCAAAGCTGTTTCAGTTCTGAACTAGGATTTGCAAATACACTTGTAGGCTTACACAAGCTAGAAAATATAAATGTATGTGTGCCACAGTTGTTGTATTGCTAGACTGCTCTGGTCTGTCAACAGCTTGCTGTGACATTTGTCTACTAGGGTTGGCAGTTTATTACATACTGCACCAAAACAAGGTACATGATTTACAGCTTGAAAGAAAGAAATGGTCAAAGAGACCATATTTTTTTTTGGCTAGAACTTTAGCCTGTGACTGCAGTGTTTGGTGGCACCATAATTTTGTATCTGAAATATAATAAAACATTCTTCAGAATGGAATTTGCTACCAGAGAGAAAACGGTACGGCTGTCATGCATGAAAACCTTTCTAACTGCTGTAACATCCATTGCAAGGTAGTACAAAACATGAAAATCAAACCTAAATGGATTTTTCCAAAGCTTGTAAGAGGAATAACAGGACAGCATCCCCAGCCTGTTGATTTTGAAAAGAAGCTGGAAATTTACAGCTCCCCATCCAAACAGGCAATCTTGTGGTTTTGCTTGATGCAGTAGTTATATTGTGGAGGAGCTGCCACAGCATGACTCTTTACAGCCTTCATCATAGAAAGCAACAGAAATGGTCACAGATGAGCAGCTGGAGTCACTGAGGTAGAGACTCATTTCACGCATGGCAAGAAAGAAGACAGAAAAACCATCATTCAATGCTAGTATGAATTGTGGAAAGCATTTTAACAAGCTTAGTACCATTTTGCTTTGGAACTTTATCTAGAGACATCATCCATCAACGTCAGACGAGTATGTCTTCTATACTGCAGTAAAACCACACACAGACTCATTCTTTCCCCGTTTCTCAAAAAGAATATAAAAAGCATTGCTGGCCAATATTTGCACACGTTTATAACACCATGCAGTGTTACAAGCTGCACTGACAAATCAGCCAGTGCTGGTACAAAGGCAAAGAATAGTTTCTTTAGAATTCACACTCAGTACCCTTGTTTGGAATATTACTGATTGCTAATTATCTAACAAGCTTTAAAACTCTTAGAAATTGTCAGGAGTCATACATGGATATTTAAGAAAAATCTGTTTCTCCTTGCAAATTCCGTAAGACAGGAAGAGCTCAGTCTCTAAAGAACTTACAGATTTTTAAAGAAAATATGATATTTTCCTGTCCGGCTGCTCATGTCTTGCTATTTGTTTACTACATCTAGATGCAAAGGACTCTCACTCCTAGCCCTACAGGCAACTATGAAACATTTCATTGTTGTTCAAGTGGAGAATATCCTAAGAGGCAGACTGATGGACACAGTGGAAAATGACACCTTTAAGCATTATCACTTCTTTCCACCTGTCAGAGGTCATAATCTGTACCTTGAGAATTTTCCTTTCCAGGTGTTGGCTGGTGAGGTCTCTGGTGAGACCCCACCTGCAGTGCTGTGTCCAGCTCTGGAATTCTCAACACGGGAGGGTTATCAACCTGTTGGAGCAAGCCCAGAGGAGGGCCACCAAGTGGATCAGGCCCCTCTTATGAAGGAAGGCTGAGAGAATTGGGTTTGTTCAGCCTGGAAAAGAGAAGGCTTTGGAGTGATCTAATTATGGACTTCCATTCCAGAGGGAACTTAGAGGAAAGATGAGGCAAGACTCTTTATAATAGCATGCAGTGACAGACGAGGGGAATGGGTTCAAATTCAAAGATAGTAGGTTTAGATTAGATCTTAGGAAAAAAATCTTTACTGTGGGGGTGGTGAGGCATCGGAACAGGTTTCCCAGGGAAGTTGTGGATACTCCACCCCTGGAAGTGTTCAAGGCCAGGCTGGATGAGGCTCTAAGTAACCTGGCCTAGTTGGAAGTGTCCTGCCAACGCCTTCTATGATTCTGTGACGCTTTCAATCAGATTCACTCACATGCAGTGGGTAAATCTGGTTGTTCTTTCAAATCCCACAGTGATTCAAAAATATAAGCACCTACTCAGACCCTCCAAGTTCAAACTTAAACTGTCATAAGGATTTAAAATGCTCAGTTTCTAAATGACTTGTTCAGGAAATATATTCTGTTCATCTAACTGTCTGCAAAATATTACCATGGCAGCTATTGTTGTATCTGCTGGGTGGTCAAGCCTTTTGCAAACTGGTCTGCTTGGTGGATGGTGTTCTTGTGCATCCTCATGTGGAAGATTGTGGCGTGGAAAGACACTTTTACTGGCCAGTATTTGCAGCTGAATGCAGGTAACTAATACTATAGGGGTTTTTTTAGCTGCTCCTGAGTGGGAGCAGACTTGAATCATGCAGTTCCTTCACCCAGGTGGTTTCATCATCAGCTGCTCCAGCTGTTCTTTTTTGAAGATGCAACAGGTAAGTGCAAGAGGTTTCCAAAATGGAGAGCTGCCTAGTGAACTTTCTGACCTGTTTTTTATGCTGTCTCAATTCTCATTTTGGCAGGTTATTCAGCTGGCAGAAATGCAATCGAGTATGGAGTTTCAGCATTGTTTGAAGACACGATATGAAATTAGAATCAATGTTGTTATTGATTTTTATGGCTGCACAATATTAAATGATATCTATGCAAAGAAGCCATTGAAATGTTTTCCAAAAGAAAAGCAGACATATGATTTAATAATCTCAGCTTCCTCATTTGTAGTCCTATTTGTTGAACAGAACACATTTAACTCTAAGGCATGATACAGATTCTAGCCCCATTGTAAGAACATTATTATATGAAAAGTATGATTTTATGAACATTAGTTTCTGTTTTGTTTTAAAAACACACACCTCTGGGCGAAATCCTGAATCAGACTAGAATGTAAAGCTGCTTACACCGGCCTTGCTAAAACATTAGTTCCTCTGCAGATGTGATATATACAGAATAACTAACTTGGTGGCTATTTTGACCAACAGGTTTAGGAGCTGGTATAAACCACACAAGCTTCTACATTCAGATTTTCAGACATTATACCTATGTGGTTAAAAACCAAAGGAAAATAGAAGCTTACACCTTAGAGGTTTTCCAGCAATGAACTCAATAATTCTGCTTGTATTTGGCTCACACGGAACTGGTGGATGAGTCACCTGTCCCCTTTCATACATCAAGGCCAGCAGCTGCAGTATAGGCTATTCTAGGACACAGCTGGTTTATGTATGCTGTCTAGGAGTCGTATCTGCATAAAAATCTCAAGCTCTCTGCCATTTTCGAAAATCTATTGCTTAAAAAAGAAATGAAGCACTTTAAGTGTGCAATGTACAGATCTTTAATTTAAAAAATGGATATTGAGTATATAAGTAATAATTAACTACTCAGGGTTTGAAGATGAAGGTACCAAATTTCTAGGTATTATTAAGTAATGAGATAGCTGAGAGCATAGTTCCAATTAGGTTAAGTAATATAGAAGAGAAACAAGGCCCTTCATCACTCAGTGCTGATGCAGAACAAAGTAGTGTTATAAGTACAAGATACTCCTTTGCATCACTTCCATCTATTGAGTGATAGGGCTCTCTGAATGGTAAGGACTGAATAAGCACTTTGGTGCACTAATCCCACTGGAACTTTGATCTTTGCCTCATTCATAGACCTGTGTAGAATTCATTAGTGGTTGCTGAGTGCTTTGTGACCCCAGGTGAGATAATGCTCCCTGTCCACCTAACAAATGATTGTCCTTTTCCTTAACTGTGTAGTGCAAATGACAACTCCAACCTTTACAGAATAGACTGTTTTTATCTCCACCCACATGAGTAACATTTTCAGCTAGACTTTAAGTTGTACAAAGTGTCAGAAAATAATTTTTCAGACTTTTGGAATTGAAAATTAATGGAGAGTGGTGGTTTCCCTGATTTGCTCTACATTCCTTGGGAGTTTCAAGATTTTAGTACATCTCATTTCAGCTTCCATTTGTAGGAATACAGTAAAAGATAAAATAACTTTTGACAGAAAGCTTGTTATCTGCTAAATATGAAAACTCCAGGGTGTATCCCAAATCAAAACAAGAATTTTTTAACCCTTTCCTCTCATTTTATTGCTTAGGAAGGTAAATTGTGAAGAATTGACAGTAATTTTTTGATTTTCTCTGCTGATGATTGCAGTTGAGAATGACACTTTATTTCATTTATGTTATTACCTTTAGTTGTTTTTTGAGTGAGCAGTTCTGTTATATATGGCAGACTGACTCTAGGCTGTAATTAATCCATGAAAGTCTGAAACACTTTCCAATGAAAATGCAGTACAGTTTTGAATGAGCTAAGTGTAATTGATTAGGGCTTTCCTGAATACTAGTTTTACTTGCTGATTCTCTCTAGCATTAGGAAAACCACCAGTTGCAACACTGCTGCAAGTATAAATAAGTAATGCACTATTGTGCTGTTTCCTATGATATTCTGGTATGTTGAAAGTAAGTCTTGGGAAAACAGGTCCACTTACCACAGAAAGCATAGCTGACAAAGAAGGAAGAGCCATGTACTATCATAAACAGGATCTCACCAGTTTTATTCTCCAGTCAGAAATATGGTGAATGGCACTTGTAAGAAGCGCAACAGACTAGAATACAGTTTTCATAGACCTCTAATGCCTGTTAATTAACCAAACTAACTGACATTTGGGAACTATAACTGGGATTACTGCATGAGTTAACTTCACCTGGTAATGTTTAAATGTAAAATGAGTCAGAGATCCCTGTATGTAGGTGTTGTTATTATGTTACTATTAGCATTTATCAGTATCTCCAGAAGTCTAAGGACACCAAGGGAATATTTTAGAAAGAATTAGTAGGGAACTGGTGAAAGAGAGAAGCAAAGAGAAAGAGGGAAGGGATAAAAATCTTTTTTTAAACTTCATCTGCCTGCCAGAAAACACTGTACAGGGTATTCCAAAGCTGCTGCCAAGTTAAAAACAAATGGGCCAGAGTAGACACTGTAATTTTCATGACAGCCATTTGCTGCTGGTCACACAAGTCTGTTGCTCCGCAGTATGAAATGTTCTACTGAGTGAAGCAGCAGTGATTACAGACAGATGGGGTCAGGGTTCACAAACAAGGACTCACTCAGAGCTATGCAGTTTGCTAACTTTTTCACATGATCTGAGATATCAAACACTCTCATCTTTATCTGTCTATCCTCAGCAAGTCCTGTTCTAGTTCCCTTCTGACTAAAGCCATCCATACTTACAGAATATTCTCAGAGGACATGAGCCGGCCAATGATTGTCCCCAGCTAGACAACATAGGTTCAAACATCTAGAACACTGTGATAAATAACAAGCGAAATGAAAAGCTGCTCATGACAAGAGAAAATAGGATTTGAACTTCACAACTGCCATTTCAAGCAAATGTATTGTGTTTGTTTTTTGAACAATTCAGGGTGTCATCATGGGAAATGGTATGGAAATAGAGAGTAGAATTACCACCAAAGTCTGAGTATTTAGTAGGATTAAACATTCCCTCCCAAGAGAATTAATCATATTTTAAAAATCCAATTAATATTATTAGAAAGAAATCCCCAAAGTCACTTAAAATGTGAACTGGTGACATAAAAAATAACTATCCCAGAAAAATAACTAGCTATTTAGTCAAATATTTCGTACATACATCCAAATATAAGCATGTCTAGACGTGTTTAAAAGTTGTTTTTGGCCAAGTGACCAAATGCTAAGTGCTAAAGAGAGCACTTTCAAGTGTACCTACATCCTCCCTCCTTTTATTTCCAACCCTTCTTGTTTTGAGTAGAACCAGAAAACAGAAAGGCACAGAAGAAAAAGAAAAAAAGGAAAAATTAGACAGTATTTTTTAAACTTGAGAAAACTTTCCATTTTATCAAAGTTCAATTTTTTCATTTTACTCAGTCTATGTATTCCTCTTACTAGCGATAAAAGATAGAGGTGAAATAAACACTGATCAACTGCTGAATAATAATTATTTTTCATACTCCCACATATAACTGTTATCACCAAGTGGTAGCTCGTAACTGTTAAGCAGTAGGAAATTAAATGATGTAATCTAGGACAAATCTTCTAAGAACGGAGACTTATTCTCAGATTTCTGGGGATTGCAATTCCTTTAGAATTGTGTAATTAATACTAACATTCTTCTCATGACCCATCTGTGATCCATTGTTTCAGTTCTCTGGCCTTCCACACTATTTACAGGCACAGCTTCAGGTAGGCAGATGCTATGCAGCTCAAGCCATACATTTTTAATTTACCAATAGCAGCATTTCCTTAGGTGACATGCTGTAGACTTTTTTTCTCTCTTTTACATTAATTAGTTTCTGTTTGCAAGGTACATTTAAATAACAGTGACCTTCCAATTTGCCTGTTCTCTAACTACGTGTTGTCTGTTAGCAGGCACAGAAAATGTGTAGGAATGATAAACTGTGAACGATTTTTACTTTCATATTTAGTTTGACTTCCCAATTTTCCAGCCATTTCAAAGTGCCTGTATTGTACTCATGTCCAAGGCACATTGCATAAGCTCTTATGCTGCTGTTCTGTGAGCAAAGTCTTCAGTAAACTTTCTCCAGATAAACAGCTGAAAATAGCCAAAATAGAAATTCAGCTTTCTCCTTGTCCTTTCTCACTGATGTAACGAAGTCATAAACCCTCACTGGGATAATTGAAAAGCTGGGTCCCCTTAGTTTCACTTAGATCAGACATGTTACTGTAGCCAAAATGAGTCTAATGTGTAATGAAACTTCAAGCCAAAATTTAGTCCTAAATTAACATATGTCCAAGTGCTCACAGGATTCATGCAACAACATAACTCCTATGAAGACATCACAACTGTGTCCAGTCCTATCACAACGTCTGCCAGATATAATAATCTTCTTGCCGAAGAGGGAACTTTCAGTTTGATCACTGGTATGCAATGCTTCATAGCAGGTTTGCTTTGGACTGGGTGTGAATTTTATTGCAAATTATTTACACATAATCAAGTACCTCCCAACTTTTGTAAATTTGGTATCTGATGATTTTTAAAGGAATTCAGCTTACATCAAGTAGTACAGGAGATGAGATAGAAATTGATGATAAGTGGGTATTGGTATTTAAACAGTAAAACACAAGAAGTTATTGGTGGTGGAAGCAAAGCTCTTCTCTTCTCTTCTCTTCTCTTCTCTTCTCTTCTCTTCTCTTCTCTTCTCTTCTCTTCTCTTCTCTTCTCTTCTCTTCTCTTCTCTTCTCTTCTCTCTCTTCTCTTCTCTTCTCATTATTCTGTAGACATACTTGAAAAGATAAAGCTAACCAAGAACCAGAACGAGTGGAAACCAAGATCATGGCAAATGATGCTGGCTGGGTTGTAGATACTGAGTTAAAGCAATTAGTTTCAGAAAATCTCCAGTGTTAATTACACAAGATCTGTGACTGCGAATACGGGGGATTGGCTGGTGGAAAATAAAATAGGAACACTGACACTGTAGAGGGAATTCAGGAGATAATTCAAATACTTGTGGAGAAAAACTGAGTTTACCCATGGGATGCTGGAGAAAGCACTCTGGTAACTGGATTCATAGAGATATCTTGGAGGGAAATTGATGACCTGTGTTGCCAGTTTTGGAAATATTGTTTGGGAGCCCTAGAAGCTGATGTGTTGGCTGTGGAGAGACTCTGCAATAATTTAAATGTTCTGTATTTTCATTGTTAAGATGATTAGATAAATGCGTTTACTTGGATTCAGAGAATTCCTCAACAAACCTACCAGAGAGGGAAGCAATACTTTGAATTCAACACATTTCAGACATAAACTGCAACCAACAGAAAGTGCCAGAAGGGCGGAGTTCATCTGAAATGATGGCACTGTACATGCTACATGGCAATGCATGCTCATGATCTCCGTACAAAAGGGCAAGATATTTGTGACACTTTCAGTAGGTATCCTTGTCCAGAAACCAGGAAACTGTGCTCACCACAAATGCTCCTTGTTTCATATGGGGACATCTATCTGCTCAGTGGTGTGAGTCCACACCTCTGGTGGGCTTCTGCCCCATTTTGGCTGCTTCATTATATGCTCAGCCCTACTGAAATGTAACAAGGAGATGACATGATGACATCTACTTCTGAGCTGGCACCATGGAAATCAGCTCCCAGCCACTCCCACAGCCCACCTGCAGCACAGGTTTGTAATTTTGACCCTGTAAACCTCATGAAAAGGTAAGGGCCTCACTTAGATCGATTCCTCTGTAGCTGTCAGAAACCTCTAGGGTGGCAGTGAAATACTTTGTTTTGAAAGAATAAAGCCAAAAGTGAGAGGCAGCAGAAGAAAGGTTTCCTCATGCTGGCAGTGTTAGAGGAAATGAAATCACTCCTGGAGGCCTGGCAAAACTGGGTGTTCATTTTAAAACTTATTTTAAAATTAATGACTTTGACATGGAAGAGAGATGAAGAGCAACCAGGCTTTCTGGAGAGGAAGGGAAGCTTACTTTTCAATCTGGTCAGATCTTTGAAGTAAAGAAAGAAAAAGGGATGGGGGACACATAAGTTTTCAATTACAGCTTGAATTCAGAAGTTTTGGCAAAGACAGATTAATGGGAGTATGTAGGAGGTTTTTTACACTGTGCTTCAACTACACTTGTTGGTGACCAACATTAAAATTAATCCTTTTGTCTATTCTTTTGATTACAGCTTAAAATTACCTATATTTTAACCATGTCTTATGGTGAATTTTCTTTGTAACTTTTTTCAGCTAAAAGAACAAACTGAAGTGTGATTTCCACCAGAACTTCAGTTCTGACCACAAGGGAATTTGAAGTTTTGTAACATTTGTGCAGTTTTTACACTTTAATTTTCCTGAATTTAGCTCTTCACCTGTAGCTGACCGGCACAGTCTAGTACTTAAGAAGTAGTAATAAAATTTAATAAGCAGTTCTAATCAGCATTTATTTTATGCAAAGACCCAAGAAGCAAATCAGAGAGCTGATATATCCTATAACACTGTAACACAATTGTGCAGAAGTGTGGGTTTCAATTTCCTGATCCAATGATTACATCAAACAAAGAAAAAATGTTTATATGGCCACTCAGATTGTTCAGCTGAAAGCCATTGATCAAACATAGCAGATAATAAAACATCAGGAACACCAGCTTATAAACCTTGTACTAGCACTGCACCTGTGGAAAACAAATGTTTCACTGGTTGGATGCCAGGTTAGAGCACGCTGCAATTAGCCTTGCAATACAGAGTAGGCACAAAGGGGAAATATGGCATAACCCAATGCCAAAGGAAATTCATTTTTAGGACAGGTGCTGACTGGAGTTTGTGCCATGGGGAATCACAGAATCATAGAACGTTTTGGATTGGAAGTGACCTTAAAAATTATTTAGTTTCAACCCCCTGCCATAGGCAGGGATGCCGCTTGCTAGTCAAGGTTGCAAAGAGTCCCATCTAACCAGGCCTTGAACACTTCCACGGATGGGAAATTCACAGCTTCTCTGGGCAACAATGTGTTCTGTATAGGTTAAGGTAGGTATTAAGTATGTTCATATTAAATATACTGTAAAACAACTATGAAAAACAAAAACGACTTATCAGAAACAGCAGCATTTCCCCACTGAAGAACTTAGCTTGTTTTGCTGGAAAGGAAAGTTTTATGGTCTAGAGTTGTTTCCTGTCTCAAAGGAGCCATTTTGCAATTACCGTGTTTATAAGTAAAGTAATCCCAGCACCTTTCCTCTTGTATAGGAAATCTTGCTACTCTTAAATGAATTGATGAGGGAAGAAGAGGGTAATATATGAACAGGCTGTTTGATGAATAGCATCAGAGCAATCTTTAACTTTCTTTACTCTCTCCTTTCCCAATCAGTTTGTTTCAGAGATGACAAAATACAGTTACTGAACTAACAGATGAGAAAACAAGGCCGGAATGTGCTGTGGCCCTGCCACAGAAGGCTGAGAAGCACTCAAGCTCTCAGTGAAGATGAAGATCTATGTCAGAAAAATGAAGTGTACTTCCCATGTGGTCTGAGATCATTTTGCTCACCTGACAAGAAAACACTGTATTTGGTAAAATGCATACACTAACTCCTGTGGAACTTTATCCAGGTGAATAGTCACTAAAGTGTGCTCAAAGAATTATGCTCCAAGAGATAGGAAATAATTTTATGAAGTATACCTCCAGTCAGCCTTCTTAATGACAAATACATTCCCTTTGCCTAGCTTATTCTAGGAAATACTGCTGCTTTATTCACTTTATTTAGTGAATGCCTTGTGACTGACAGAGCATTCTCTTTGTCACATTTACTTTTACAAAGCTGAATCTTAGTTATCAATTAGAACTGGTTAAAGACCTCAAAATGGATCTGTATTGTTAGCCTAACAAATAGGTATAAAATAATCATCCTAAAGTAATTCTTTCCATGGCTTACAATGATTGATATGCTCAAAGGAATTAAAGCAATGGGACAACACCCAATTCTTGATTTGAAGTGCTACTTAATCCAGGAAATATTTGGCTACAGGGGCATACTTTGTAGGAAAGATAATAATGAGGCTGAAAAGTTGTGTATGAGGTTTCAATTGTCTGTTTTGGTGTAAGATCCCACAGCACACTTTGAAAATGAAGGGGAAAGTTATCTCATGCCTTGCTGAAACTTGGCTTAAATATTTTCTCACTGCTGCCTTAATGTTGCATGGGGAGATTCCTGCTGTAAATGGCAAAGAATTGAATCTGTCTGTCCTAAGAAAATAATTGCATTTTATTTTTGTATGGTGATTATGATGGTTGATGAAAATTTTCTGAAATAATTTTCTCGGGCTAATGCAGTTAAGAAAATTTTACTGTACTGAATTTTGTGTTGGATTTTTCTGATGTAAAAGGAGTCATAAAGATGTAGGGATAGGACAAGGGGGAGTAGCTTCCAACAGAAAGAGAGTAGGTTTAGCTTGGATATTGGGAAGAAATTCTTTACTTTGTGGGTGGTGAGGCACTGGAACAGGTTGCCCAGAAAAGTTGTGGATGACTCATCCCTGGAAGTGTTCAAGGCCAGGCTGGATGGCGTTTTGAGTGACCTGGTCTAGTGGAAGGTGACGCTGCCCATAACATGGGGGGTGCAACTAGGTAGTCTTCGAGGTCTACTTCCAACCCAAACCATTCTGTGATTCTACGTTTTTCTTTGGTAGGGGAAATTTCAAAGTTATTGGCAGTCCAACTTTTTACAGGCAAAAAGATTACCTGTGGGACGATGTGGCTGGCTCTAGTATCGTATTGATATTTGCTATGTTCTCCACAACATTGTGTTTTACTTGGTGTTTTTATAAGGCTAACGTGAGGGGAAGAGGACACTAGCAATTTGAATCACAAAGATCTCTGGAACAATTAAGGGGTATTCAAATAATAGTAACAGCTCAGCTGTTATCTCTCTTAGCCTGTTCCCCACACAGGAGGCTCTACCTGAAGTGCTTTCATATGAATGCCACAGGACAGTCTAGGTACATCTTGTCTGGCTTCTGCTGAACACAGGAACAGTTCAAAGAACTACACAATGTAAAAGGAGGTTGTTGGACGCTCCTTGTTTTGGCTTCTAGTGCCTCACAAAAACTGCTGAGAACAAAACTTTTTCAGTAGCCCCTGCCTCTTCCCCTTCAATATTTGTGAGGAGTGTCCTTGCAGAACAAAGAAATGCTTCTCCTTTCTTACAAACCAGAGTAACACTTCCAAGAGTCTTCCCAGATACTCTGTCCTTTTTTTTATTTGAGAAAAATTTCTTGGAGATGTCAAATTGGTAAATATGAGGAGAGAGAGAAATAAGGACTGAGCAAGCAAAAGAGAAACAAGAATTATATTACAGTGTTTCTTCCCAGGAGAAGTGCAGACTAGGTTAGAGTTAATCACAGGATCATCTTTTGCTTCTTATTTTCAAATGTTTCATTTTATCCCATCATATGCAGAATGGCATAAATACACTAATAAGAAAGTACTGATAGAACTTTCAGCACTTGATAAATAAAATCCGAGTAGGCATGGACAGATATGGATCTTCTTTCAACTAATTTGAACATATTTTTCATTTATTTTAAATAAATTTTGCCCTGGCTGACTTCACAGCATTGGTGTGCCTGGTTGAACAGGAGCAGCTTTTACCCCAGAGTCAGTGCTAGACCTGTATCACACTGTTTGACTCTAGAGGATACAGGGTCTAGCAGAGACCATGAGCCCTGGGGAGATAACCTGTTCTCTTATCGCAGCTCAGGTGACCTGTGAGGAGGCTATAACCTGCTTGTATGAGTGTGTGCTGGATGAACAGCAACAAGGACACTGGGAGGTGAGCTCTGCTGCAGTCTTTGTGCCTTCTGAACCTGCCCACAGCTGAAGCATTACAAAGATCAGGGAGAGGCCAGGTCATGCCCTGTACTCCTTTGCTGTGGTATTATAAGTATTTTTCTGCTTTGAAATCAAAACACTTTGATATCCCCTGGACAGCAGTCTGTGTAGAAGATATGTGGAGAAGTCTGAAGTGGCAGAAAAAGAGACATGATGCTATATGGTACTACTTGAGGAACAGAAACTGTGACAACACACATATACATGGTGTCAGAGGATGGAAAGACTTCCTTTCGGTTTTCCATTTTTTAGTATACTGCCAAGTCACTTTAGGATAAAAGGAACAGTATAAATATCACATGCAATATTGTTATTACTTTTGTTATTTTCATCTGACATCCCCAACATTGATACGCAGTCTGAAAAGTACAAATGAATTGCAGATATAAATATGCTATACCAATATCTGAGGTATAATTGCATCCTGTATCTATTTTACACTACAGTTGAACAATTTTGAGGATGTCAACCTTCAGGAGGTAAAACTGTGCTGTTTTACAAACATCAGTATGTGTTGTGTGGGTAGGTAAGAGAGACAAGAATTGCCCAGGAGTTAGAAGATCAAAGAATTCAGGTTGTTGCTGGATCATAGGCCTTCTCTGTAACTGCTCCCAGCTCCTCAGAGTCATCCAGCCCTATGAAACACAAATAGGAAAAAAAGAGATGTCTCATGTCCTGTGCTATGACAGGCAGAGGAGCCTGGGCTCCTACACAGCTTTTGGAAATGGATATATTCCTAGGGCTGCTGTTTGTGGGTGAGGTGAGTTACAGCACACAGCCTGACAAAAGCCACACAAGTATTTGTGCCGTTTTAAAACCCGAGAAAAACAGTGACCTGACCACTTTTTTGGAGAAAGCAAAGCTAGTATCTCTTTGGGAGTGTCCCAGACTCTCTAGCTGCCTTGTTTAGGAGTGCAGATCTTGGTGGCCTCACTTGTAAATTGGCATTGCTGGACCTTTCCAGCTTGCTGATAGTTATGAGGATGGCAACTGGTGATATCATTTCACTGCCCTAAGGGGTCGAAGATTGCAAATCCTGCATTTTATACTCCCTTTAATAGCCAAAACTGCATAAGGAAAAGTATAGTGTTATTTCAAGACAAGGCCAGTACATGCTTTGACTTGAGTGTATGAGTGCTGTGTTGCAGAAATCAGTCTTCATTCTATTGAGCTTTTCTAACATGCACGGTTTCCTGAATTTAATAAAGTTCTGAATTTTACTGAATATTGATGTAGTACCAGGTCCTTGAAGGCAATGCAAACTGGACTGCAGTCTTAATGTGATAAAGAACTTGAGAGAGTGTAAATTCAAATTTATGTGTGCACTGTGCTTTGCTGTGTGAGAGCCCACAGAGAGCTGGGCTGCAAACAGTGAAGTGGAAGGGAATGTGATTTCGTACCAAGGATGCACGCCATGACTGGGGGCTGCTTGCAACAGCCTCAGTAGGTGTAAACAGATCTTACTTGCCAAAGAAAAACGTTTTACTTTGGTCGATGAAGTCTGTATGTTGGAAGAGATCTTCTGGCCAGCAAATCAATTCTTCCCAAAAAATGGCATTGAAACTTTAATTTAAACCAGGCAACCAACAGACAGAATGGACTGGTTCACAACACCATTAGCACTGTTCTGTGTGGTTATGATGGCAAATAATGTGTTTTTTGCTAGAACATAGACCTTCAATCTTCAGCCATCTCATTCAAAGAATGTTGCATGTTTTCTTATAAAGAGCAACTTGATGAAAACTATGTTTTTCATTAAATGCTATACATTTTTGGAAACATACTTTCTCATGAAGTATCATGTAGAAAAAAACGGAAACACTTTGGTCATAGCTTTTGAGTTTCAAATTATCTTTCAGAAAGTATTCACTACTTTTAGTATATATTTTGGATGTCTTTTAAAATGTAAAAGCTGGTAAAAGCTATTAAATCTTGGTTGGTTTTTTTTCTTCAGAACTTCTTCAACAAGAAAATCATAGCTATTTTCTTCCCTTCATTTTCTGAGTGTAAAATAAAAACAGAAAGTCCAAACCAGATTGTGATCAGAAAATTAGTTAGATCACAATTATTCTTTCCACTCAGTTATTGCTACAAATTCAAGATCCAAATGATATAATGACAATTATGAAGTGAGCAGTTTAATTCAAAATTTTTGGATATGCAATCATACATACTATATATATATATGTATAAATCATTTTCTTTTGCTCAACATTTTTGTTAGATAGCGAGAGTTGCATTTACTCACTGAAGCATCTCTGGCACGGGGTTTGTAATGTGCTCTAGATTCCTGCCTCAGCCTACTTAGTGAAGCAGATACTTCTGCCAGTCTGATAGTATCTAATTACAGAGCCAAGGGGTGCATAATTCAGCAGAACGCTCTGAGGTGCTGAAAGATGATATTCTCAGACAGAGAAGGGTATATCAACCCTTGATTTAGGTCACACAAGCAATTCAGTACTGCATGAATAACATGTTGAATGTTATACCTGAACATAGTAAAAACCTTTAAAAATCTCTTGTGTGATAAAGCTTTTCAGCTTTTACCAAAGTACTATACCAGCTTATTTATTTTTTTTAAATTTATTACTTTGTTCTTTAAAAGAATCAAGTGTAAATTTGTGGATGAAGCTTCCATCGAAATTAATGATACGTGAATATGCATGTAAATAGCTATTCTTTTCAACCAGTGGAGTTAACACACGTGTTTATACTTTCTACCTAGAGAGAGGATTAAAAAAATCCCCTGACTACTTTGATAGTGTTGCTCTCATGGTTTTCATTTGTAAACAGATAAAAATGAGGTTAACATCATGAGTATGGTATTCCTCTCATTGATGAACTTGTCTGTTTACTTGTTTGCAGAAATGGTCACGTACAAAGGTTTTCCAAAAGCAAATTTCACCACTGTTTTAGGAGCAATCAATTTATGCTCCAAGGTATAGCAGTGGTCCTTACACTACAAGCAGAAAAACATTGGCTAGGACCACTATTAGCTATTAACTGTTCTGCAAAAATGTCCATGTTAAGGGTTTTGGTCCGAAGATGAAAAGCCACTCAAAGTCAGCAGGGCAGACAAAAATGTCATAAAACATATTAAAGAAAATCTATCATGTTTAGAGAGTGATTCATGGCAAATATGATGAAGAATTAATTCAGTATTGTTACTCAACAGTAATTTTATTAATTCTCCTCACAAACAGAAGAGAAATATCTGCTCAGGCTGGCAGGACTGGTCAGGGCTAAGGCAACTATGAGACCTATAGAAAAACATGGACTCTTCGGCTGCCGCTTCAGTTGCAGCTGGACCCAGAAGTCAGGGATAAGAGATGGTGGGGAAAGTCTGAACCCAGAGATATTCATGACAGATTTATGGTGTTTATCTTGCTTTCAGAAGCACCATGGAAACACCTGACTGTTGTGCTGTTTTTTCAGAGCTACTGAGATGTCTGTTATTATTGTTGAGGCAACTATTATACAGAAAAGGTAAATTCTCAAAGACATATTTTAGGAGCGTGATTCTCAAACATTTCATATTTCTGAAGCTCCAGTAATACACAACAGGTTTTTTTTTTAAAGACACTCCAAAACTTTTAAATAACTTGGAGATTCACATATTCTGTAATATATTTGCTGTACAGTTACACTGACTACTGGGATTTCTTTAAAAAAAGTTCAGGATGTCTTATTTTGGTGACTGTCTCTCTGTTTTATCTTGTACTTTGTTTTGTTTTACTGCCTGTCTCTGTTTTTGTCATATTTTTCATGTTTTTGTTTCTACATTTAGTTTCTACTACTCTTCCTCTGTCAATATCGTGACATTTTCGGTTTTGCTTTATCATCTGATAAAGCAGTTGGTTAGCTCTGTATTTTCAGCCCTTTTTAAGTCCCCAGCATCCCTTCATCTTGTTGTTCGTCTGCTTGCTCTATTAAGCCTTCTCTTTCTCATCAGCAATTTCTTCCTGTCTTTTGTGGTCCCTCCTGATAATAAGCTCACAAATTTCGCCTCATGGGTGACAATCCCTCATGTTGTTTGCAAAAGATTTGTCCAGTTAAGGATTATATTTAGTTGCAACCATGCCAGATGGACACCAGTGGGATGGTAGAGGGACAGATTTCCCCCAGCTGTACACCAGGACCAGGATGGACAGGGCTTTGAACAACCTGATCTAGTGGGAACTGTCCACGTTCATGGCAGGGGTGTTGGAGCTAGATGATCCTTAAGGTCCCTTACAACCCAATCCATTCTATGATTCTATGAATCTGTGATTTGCAAAAGCCCTGATCGACCTGATGAAGAAGTCTGGGAAAAGACTTCTGTGCCTTACTTTGAGTCAGGCACAAAGTAAGTAACATGGTTTTTTTGTGTTCAATCATGAATAGGATTGAACTGGTGAAGCAATTACTTTTTCTCTCTAGACAGAAACAAAGGGGCAGCTGTTTCTTAGTCACTGGAAGTGGAAGCTCTGCTGTGAAGTGATGCAGGTCATGCTACTGCTGTTGCTGGCTAGTTGATGTTCCCAAGAAAAATCCAAGCTCTTCAGGCTGAGGCAGTAAAACAGAACGTGCTCTTTGACTCTTGGGGAGATGGTAATACTAAAGATGATTAAACCAAGAGCTGTAAATGATGTAGGGGATTGTTACTAAAGCAACTTTATTTTCCCCTGAAAACTTAAATCCCTTCCTTGGCAGTCTTTCTACACAGACACTTTCTCTGAAGCACAGTCTTGGCCCATGTGCACAGGGTTTGCTGAATCTGACATAACAGTTGCCACCTTAGGCCAAATGGTATCTGTAAGCGTTGCCTATAATCAGGACAGAAAAAACCTTTGCAACAGTGCTAGAACAGTAAAGTGAAAAGCAGACCTTTATTTGGAAGCTTCCAGGTGGCCCAGTGGTGATGGGCATATACAGCACTGGATTTCTACAATTTTTTAAGGTTAATTGATTAGGATATCAAATGGGTGCATCCAATAGGAGATTCAGGTGCCCCAGTAATCCAGCCCTGGGTCAACCACTTGGAGTTGGTCCAAGGGCTTCTTTGCCCCACTTCTTGTTATGACTTCTCAGATTCTGGTTGGAAAACAAAACGTTCTCCTTACAGACCTTCTTCCTGACAATAAGACTAAACAGTATTTCAGGAATGTATTACAAGGTTATCTCATTGTTCTAAAATCTAGGGGAAAAGGGTAGGAAAAGTACTGGAGCTACAGCCATTCACTAGCAATCTATCAAGCTATAAATATATGAAAAATATCTAAAAAGTTTAGGCATCATAAGCTTCTTGCTTCAATGAGAATTCCACCTACAAGAAGTGCAAATAAGTGGTTAATGTAAGTTGCTCCAAATATTTTGGTACATTCATCTGTCCAGCTTCCACAGCTTTATTAAAGTTTTGTCATGCCCATTAACCAGAGAATTGTCTTCTGTTTAATTTCACCTAGAATTTTATGTGCATTTGTGAGTTACATGAGGTGATTCTAATTTCAAGTTTGTAAAGCAAAATTGTAGAAGTTAATTTCCTAAAGTGTCTTTCTTTTCATTTGTTTACATTGCCTGCTATTTATTATGCTTTTGCCACAGTTCCAATCTAGAAAGGAAAAATGCAGTTTACTGGTTTACTTCAAGAGTGTATTCTGGTAATTAAATATTACAGTTTGCAGCCTCTATCTTGTTTAGAAAAATAAGAATTAACATAGATTCCTATTATAAACCCACAGTTTTTAATTACCAATGTGGTTTTCAGACAGGTGACAAGAAGGATTTTCCTGCTATGATAAAAGTCCTTGCAAGGACAAGTTGTGTACATTTGTAGCACAGAAACCAAGGTTTTAATTAGAATTTCCCTGAAGAATTATTTAATCGATGTCCTTGATACTTCTTTGCAGGGCAAAAAATGGTGTTTCTTCACTGCCACATTAGGAGAAAACAAAGGAATAAACATAAAAGCGACTCTTTGTACACACCTTCCACTTGATATCTTTCCGGATCACTTTACAACTTTCCATTTTTCCGTCTCTTCAGCTGCTTATTTGTATGCTGTGGGGACACCACAGTCCTGATGCTTCACTAGATAATGACTGTCTGTACCTATGCTGCCAGCCTCTGGTATCCGGGACCAAACAGCATTAGAGATTAGAGCTATGGAGGAACAAGAGCTTCCATCCTGTTGAATACTTTTGCACTTCAAAATATATTGTCACTCCAAAGAGGAAGAAATGATGAACGTGTGAAATTTTCTATTTAAGTAATATTTTAGAACTTCTTTTGGTTACTTATGAAAACAACAAACTCCTCTTCCTTCAAGCAACCCATGTGTGGTTACTAAAATATTTTGCAGTATTTATGTAGAGTACTTGTCTCTTACACAGAGGATGAGCTAATTCTCTCATTTGGAATGTGTGAACAATATGCTGGAGGAGAGTCAATGCTGCAGTAGCAGTATAACAGATTTTCAACCTAGAAAATGAGCTGGAGAAAAGTAGCCCATTTTCATAACCCTTGCTCTTAAAATTGAATTTCTGACATCCACTCAAAGAGAAAAAATATTGACCTATCACAACATGGTTCCTTTCCAGAATGGGAGATGAAAGCCGTGGTTACATATGTTGGCAATTACGCTTCCAGTGCTCTGTGAAATGCAAATATTTTTCCTGAGAACCCTTTACCATATGAAGCACCCTGGAAACACCTCTTTAAGCAGAATATACTTTTTGCAAGGATTTTTTTTTTTATTTAGGTAGTAAGATAAATCATGACTGCTTATATCACAAAATCTGCAATGTCATCTGCCCAACATAACAACTATGTTTTTATAGTTAATGCATTACATTGGTAGAAAGCTATCTAGTCACCTATCAAGGTTCTTTTTCCATACAGTGCTACAGTATAGTAGAGGTATCCTTGCTTTTTATTTTCTAGCTTGTGTTTTGACTCCTGGAATACTGATGAAATAATTAAATATAATTTGCTGAATATAATGGATTATTTGGAAAGCTTGGAAATGCATTACCACCTTTCAAAAAAGCTGGCATTTTAGTTATATATTTGTACATAATATCTTTGTTTAGAGTAATAATTCTCAGGCTTCTTGGAAATTTATCACTCTCTCTTGGGCAAACTAATCCTTGTAGTATTTACCCTAATTATTTTCATCCTGGAAAGGAAAGAAGCAGCATAAACTTTTACATGTGGAAAAGTGGCGTAAAAAGTGAAATCTGATCTGTGGTGTGAAACTTTTTCCAGCTAGCTGCAGTAGGTTTTCAATTGGAAGTTGAACCCACACAAAATGTACTTTTAAAATTGTTGCTTGGATGTTACAGTAATTTGTTCTGGAACTACATTAAAAATTAGGGATACATCTGTACCTTCTGTAGTCATAATCTAGTTCAGCATGGAGACCTAAAGTATTCTGAGTTAATGGTTGCTCATGGACACGCTAAGGCTTAGCTTAGGCTCTTGTCTTGAAGGAAATTGTCAGCAACATCTAAGGTAGCAAGTTTAGTCTTATTCTGGGTACTACCAAACTCTGTTTGTGCAAACACAAGTGACTATATTAACAGAATCAGACATCAGAAGAACAGTGTCAATTTATTAACATTTGGAGGTCCATCAGGATCTAAAATGTATCGGTTTCTTGAAAATATATAAGTTGACTCACTACCTCTAAGACTTTCCAAAAAAGTCAAGTTGCACCTTATTTAAACAACTTTAATTGCCTTAAGTTGGTGTTTTCAAGAACTTCATTCCTCCTGTTCCATCTTCACATTTGAAAAAAAGATGAATGTTGGATTGTGTTTTTAAGATGCTGCTTGGTTTTGTTTTTCTTAAATAATATTTTAAATAAAATTACTCAATACTTGGAAGCTATTAACACTTTGCTCAATGTAATGAAAACTATTTTTTTTCCAGGTCTCAACAGTCCCAGAGTTTGGCCGCATAGTAATTTATACTACCAGTCTTCGTGTGGTGAGAACCACTTTTGAAAGATGCGAACTGGTTAGAAAGATATTTCAAAATCACAGAGTTAAATTTGAAGAAAAAAATATTGCTCTGAACAGTGATTATGGAAAAGAACTAGACGAAAGATGCAGAAGTGTCTGCGTAGTTCCCTCACTCCCTGTTGTGTTTATTGATGGCCATTATCTCGGGGTAAGTAAAGCATGAACCTATGTTTTATCCTACAGCTGGGAAGAGCAGATGAAAATCTTGATGAATGAGAAGCAGGATTTTTAGAAAATTGCCTAGTGTTGCAGTGATGGTAAAAATCAAAGACAGAAATCCTTTTGTAGTATACACTGCACAGATCCTTACTGATAAGTTTGATCTGAAGGTGCAAAAGATAACCAGGGAGATACTATCAGGAGGGGAGTAAGAGGCAGTAATAGATCAAAGATATCAACTGTTTCTTAAAAAATATCTTTTTCTGTAGTTGAAACCATGAAAATCTAGAGAAATTGATTTTTTTCCTCATGAGAAACTGCATGTGTGAGTGACCCGGGAAGAACACACATAACATAAACCTGTCATTTAGTAATATCTGTGTTGAATATGAGACTAACACCATGCGGTGTCAGACTTTAAATATACATTGAATTTTGGATGATGTAGTCTGTATCAGGACCTGTAGTCAACAGAACATATTTTAGATATGAAATTCGTTAATACTTACTTTTAAAAAAGCCTAGCTATAGAAGAGAGAGAAAAGCAGCCCAATTCTCCCTATTGTAAGACATGAACTCCAGATGGAAAACTCTAATCCCCATTTTTACACTAGTATTATCAAGCCTATTGATATTTAAAATCACCTTTTGATTGAACCTGTACTTTTGAAATGTATTTCTCGTAGACAGAAAAAAAAAATCAAAAGAAAAAGGTTCTGGAAAGTGGCATAAAGAAAACAGGCTGGAAGCTCAGAGAAGGTATTTGTCTCCAGTGGTAAAAAGCTAGCAATTAGCACCGACTGTGAGACTGTGATTTGTGAACAAAAACTATACTTAAACACAGTGAGGTCATTGTGTTCGCATCACTTAAAGCTTTCATTTTCACAAAACATTTGAGTAACAAAATGCAGTGTAACCAACAATCACGGATAACAAATACTGGGCTTGTATGAATATTTTCTTCTCTTTGTCCCCATGCCTTCCTAGCTTTCCATGTGTTCTGCATGAGTTAGGCTTCCCTGAGCACTAAAACAAATGCATTTGCTGTCATAGGCCTTGCCAGACCACTAGAGCAGCTGTAAAATCACCTGTATGCGGAATATTAACAGACAGTGATTTTTACTTCATAGTACAAAATGCTTTTATCAAAACTCTTATTTGAAGAGTTCTCCAGCCAGCTAGGAGTAGAAGAGCTACATTCAACAACAGCTTAAAATTCAACAGGATTCAGGCTAAGCTTTGCCCATCTAATTATCATGTTAAAAGTGTAAGTGGTGAATTATGATTGACTCCAAGAAAATCTCAGTCCACGTACGATCATTTTATCAAAAGAATTCAAGATAAGATACTGAAATTGATTAAATAAATGATTTGCTTAACTGTAGGAAATGCTTGAGTACAGTTGTTTTGGTATGATGGATGGCCCATTAAGCCTCTGCCAGTTGGATTTTTTGTTTGTTTGTTTGTTTTTAAAGATTGTGAGAAACTTGTTTTCTAATAGAGTGACAGTGTAAAAACCGATAAAATTTCATTAAAACTCTCTAAGTACTGTATGAGATACTTTGGAGAGATATAGAAAAGAAGTCAAGTGAATTAGGAAAATAGCTTTCTATGGAAGAGACAAATATACATCCTATAGGTAAAGAAAAATGAAATAATTTAATGTTCTTGTCTACAGACATTTATTGCAGCAAGGCAACTGCACTTACATTGTTTAGCACAAAAAACTAAAAGCAGTGGGCTGCTAAAAATCAGGAAAACCCCCAGATATGGGGTGTGTTTTCTTGCTTCTTTTCCTTTCTCTTTTTTTTTCTTAAATTGATGAGGCACACTGTAGTTAACTGGCACAAACTTTAGTTTCATGAGAAAATTAAAGCTATTCCATGTAAGAGCAGCACTATTTGTGGAAAAGCAGCTTTGCAGGCAGGGAACAGTGCATGAGACAGCTCCTCTGCTTACAGGGGAGGCATGTGCTCCCACACGAGGGTTGTGCCCTCCACTGCTCTCTTCTAATTATCACCATGTGAGGCACTGCTGCTTGCTGCGGCACCGCTCTGGTGTGCTTTGGTTGAGATGGACCATGATGAGAAAGCCAAGTTTGGCGTGAGCAGGGCTGGCCTGGGCAGCGTGCTGTGGCTGTAAACAGAGCACCTGTGGCTGGCAGAGAGGTGGGAAACGAGAGCCCCAGGAGAAAGGAGAGCCTGTCACCCGCCCTGGCAAAGGACCTGTGTGCACTCATTCTGTTTGGTAAATGTGGCAAGCCCCATTATTTTATGGCAGTTATTGCTCTGTCTTAATATGGCTTCACAAGAATTTGAAATTAATTCATTTAAGGAAATAAGGAGGGGGGCACTAGGCATGTTGAGAAGGTCTGGCAATGAAGTATTCACCCCCCACCTCTGTCAATTCACCTTCAGAAGACAGTGCACTGTGATCCCAAAGGCAGAATATTGGCTGGAACCTGTGCTAGGCTTGTGTTTCATTAAAATACAATCGAGAGCTAATTACAGAATTTGGTCTCATTGGTAACAGTGGATATTTCTATAGTGTCTTTTATAATAATTAACTTCTGATATGCAAATGAAACACAGAAATCCCAAAGCCTACTGTGACAGTAAATAAATAATGTGATATTTTCCTCTTTTTTCTCTCTTTTTTTTTTTTGAATTTTGAATATTTATGTCCTGAAAAATCCCTCCCTGAAGGAGATTGCATGTAGCAATACAAAGGAGAATCTATATTGAGCTTTCAATGAGTCATAAGTAGAAAAAAATCCCAACTCCAAATTAAAATATGAACAATTTTGAAAGATGAAAGATCATTCTTAATGAGATGAAAGTAACAAAAGCACCAAACCCCAGCATATGTGCACCTGATAGAGTATATGGTATCCAAGCTGTTCAGAAGCACGGACAAGTTGTTTGAGCACCACATGCTGTGGGGATAAATATTCACAGTGCTGTGGAATTTATCATTGCCTGCACAGGGACAATGAAACAAATCCATGACTTGGGCAGAAGCAATAGAAAAGTCATATTTAGCCCCTGTCAAGCAAAGTCCTGCATGCTGTAGTACAGCAGGGCTTTTGATCTCATTTTTTTCAGGATTGAATCATTGTATTTCTTGACACACATTTTCTAAATATCAGTCTGTCAGGAAATTGCTGTTTCTTTCTGCTGCATGCTCTTTACAGGCTGATCTAATCCCTTCTTTTCACCTGAGGTTGTCTCCATCTGAAATGGAATTATGCCATCTGCTGGGATACCAGTGCAGAATAAAAAATTACTTCCAGAAACAGAAAGCCACACAGAAGAAAATAATGGAACATTAATTTACTCTTATAAAGGCATTCAGAAGTGTTAAAGTTTTATGTTCTGCAAAGACCCACTCTCTTGGAAAAGGGATGCAAATAAAACAGGCAAATGAAGTCATTCTTTGTAAATATGTTAACTCACAGCATAATATTTTAAAAAGACATCTATTTGCTTTTTCTTCTTGAAATATATGGTTGAATTCCAGCATTCACTTGCCATACAAACCTTTTTTTCAGATATGTGAATTTAAGACTGTTTTTCCTGAAGAAAAGGTCTCCTGTTTAGTTTTCCCAGCTATCATGAATCCAAACCAGAATGAGATTTATAGTAAAATTATTTTATTTGACACATTGGTTATGATAATTTCCAAAGAATGATGGGACTTTTTTTTGTAACTGACTTTTAGAAAATACACATGTAAAATATTTTTTTGTGAAACAGGAATTAAGTTTCCTTTTAGCTGATTTCCAGTGGCCATATGTATTTAGTAGCTCTCTACAGCCTCTGTGTTTTGTTAAATAAATTCTTCTGGTATTCATTTGATGGGAGGATATGAATGGCTCTGTGACAGTAAAACTATTATGTAATTATTGCATTCAACCACCTCACATTTTCCCACTTGTTTCTTCCATTTTGCAGTTTAACCTGTCAGGAAACGCAGGGTTCAATCGCTTTTTACACATCATCCTTTCCAGTTCTTTGCATATCAAATCCAGAATTTCTGCTGCTGGTACTATAACTCAGTGTTAATTTTCTCAGTTTGGGGGCAGATTTCCAGGCACTAATTTGTACCCCCTGTGTATCTGCTGCCAAGGGGCCCCAGGCTGTGCGAAGTGTGGTGTTGCACACAGAAGGGAGTGTAAGCTGTGGGCAAAGACAGGGGTGCACACAGCCCAACTCCTCGGTATGTCACAGTGAAGGACGTGGCAGGCCAGCCATGGTGAAGGGTGTGAGTGCATTTTTGCTGCCTTAACCTTGCCTTGCTTATGTGCTTAGCAAAATAGGAAATAGGGCATGCAATTTATCTGCCCTGCAAATGTGTCCACAAGAGGGATGCTGCAGTGCCTTGCTAATTTTTCTGAGTATATGAGGAATGATGTGGAAGAGAGGCTGCTTCTCAAAACCAGCAGGTATTGTAGTAAAGCTAAGTGTAGAGCCATATATCTATGTTTATTCCTTGATGAAGAATTACATCATGGAAATGGTAATGGTTTATATCCAAGATGGGTAGCAACAGACAGGTTTATTGACAGGGTAGAGCTGGGGCAGTTGAAAACTTAGTGGACTTTGTCCTAGTTCTACAGTTAAAGGGAATTGTAAATGGGATTTTGATATCTGAAATATGATGTTAATTTCTGAATGTTTTCAAGGGATAATTGGGAAAATAATTTTATTAATTAAAATGGTCTGGAAAAAATTGTTGAATGATTTAGCCTAGTCTGTGACATTTCCTTGCCAAAAAAGGGCAAATATCTGACTACAACTCCTGGACTCCTCCGACATGGCGGAGACTCAGCAAAGTTACTAGATAAAGTATTCACAGGCTCTTGCTTTGAAATTTAGCTGGGTAACAAAACTGAAATCTCACTTCTCCCTGCTGATCTCACTAGAGATTATGCCCACTGTCCCTCATGCTCCTTATGTTACTCTCTGGAGGGACGGACTATTTAATGCTTCACATACCTTTGTGAGTAATTGTGGACTGAGCACAACCTAGAAAAAGGAAGGCATCACTTTCTGGTCAGAAAGCAGCTATTGGACTTACTTAACAGCTGCTTTAATTACTCTATTAATTATACCCTCTGTGTGTTAAGACTCAAAGATCCAGAGGGAAGGTTAACCTCTGCAGATTTTATTTATATTTCACTTGGGGCAGCCACTAATCAGAGAAGACAGACTGGAACACTTGAAAATACTGATAGCCATTCTGATGTTTTAATTTAAAAACCATAGCTTTCTACTTTGAAAGGAACACAGCTGACTGACTGACTATTATCAGAAATATAAATAATTAAAAATATAAATCTATAATGGGAAACCTGTCAAACTTTTAACTTCTGCACTGTAAAAGCCAGTTAGCATTATCACACAACATCCCTGTAACATGTGGCAGAAGTCACAGGAATGCTTTTGCCTGTGGCAACAGAGAAGAGATCCTTTCCTAAAGCGGATAAATTGAGGCTTGTCTAGCTTAAGGAATTTGGAGTGCTGCAATCCCATCATCCATAAAGTTGCAAATCCATAATGTCTCTGCTTCAAATGAGCAGCACAGGCTTTGTCTTAAGCTGCTGCTGTGTATTTAGGCTCCAAGCCAATACTCCATGAGGTGCCTTGGCCAGTCCTCACTGTTGTACCAATGACTCCCATTGCCTACTCTGTGTGAAAGCAGAGAAAGATGAGAGGACAAGCATGAAAGGGTCCAACAGATTGCTAAAAGCTGCTTCACTGGAGACACAGACAGCCTAATGCATGTGTTGGAGCTGGTGCACTCTGTGCCCATGTTCTATAATGGATTTCAGTAGAAGACTCAGCACAATAAGGCTAGCTCATCAGTCCCATGTCATCTTCTGTGATTAATTAACTACAACCAATTACCTTGTGTGACACTTCTTTTTAAAATATCTCTTTGAAAGTATAACACTGTAAGAGTAGTGTCCACTGAAAAAGTGGCTTTCCACATCCACTAAAATATTAACATTTTCCTTTTTAACTAAAATGAAAATCCTCAAACACAGAGTCAAAAGTGCTTCTCTTTTGTATAAGGCCAGAGCAAAAAGACTTTCTACAGGGAAAATAACCTTAGTAGGGTGTCATACAAAGACCTTTGAAAGATTTGGTTGCCTTTAGTTGGCCTTTGTGCTACACACTTGCAGCCTCTGCTGTCCCCAGCAAGGTGCTGTGAATGGTTTGACACTCACAGGAATGTTAGAGGCACACTTGTTCCCTGTGCTCACCAGCAGCTTTTCCTGCACCTCCCAGAGACCGGGAGATGTGCTGGTGAGGAGCTGGGGCTGATTACAGGCAGCTCAAACTAATGGCACATCTGAGACATGTGCCAGCATCCCACTGCACCTCAGCCCTGTGCCAGTGTCCCACCACACCTTCTAGTTAATGCTGGAAGCAAACTCAAAGACAAAATTTAGCAATCTGGATATGTAGGGACCAGCAAACTCGGGCAGCACAATGGCATGAACTCACCACGTGGTGAAGATGTGGCCAATTGACCCTGGCAGCAAGTAAGGCCTGTGTATCTGTGCCTCAGTTTCCCCACCTTTTGTTGGTTTCTGATTAAAAGTGTCTGCAAGTGTTTCACAATATTTAATACTCAATGAATTTGGTTGCATAAGTGAAGTACAGACATTCAAATGTGGCCCTTTAATTAGAAGAGGAGGAAACAAAAAGTTTCATATCCTCCCTGACACTTTAATTTTGCCTGCAGATCTCTTAGCATTTACTTTCAGGAGGAAAAAAATCCCCAATACTTCAGTACATCCTTGGTTCAGGACATAGAAACCCTAAGAGGCCTAATGTAGTCAGACTAAGTTATTATTACTTATTGTTGTGTCTGACTTTAATGTTGTTAGAGAATTTTCAATACTCTTTTTTTCCTTGTGTTATACATTAGGCCCATTATGTCTTAATTCAATTCTCAGCTGCCAGAATATTTGAAATACGATCTCCTCTTCTCATTTTGCTGCATTCTCTGATATGTTTTATATTTATGTAATTGTAATTTTTTTACATGACAACTAGAAATATTTCTTATTCTGTCAGGAAACATACCCTGTAAAATAAAAGGAACACAATCTGAATTTCCAAGCTGTGTCACCTTTTACAGAAAAGGCAATGTGATATATCACCTGGTGACAAACTTCAGGCATTACTATCAGACCTGTGATTAGATTCTCCTCTCCTTCTAGCTTTACTAATGTTGACCTAATTGCAATATAATTAATGTGAGTCAAATTTGTCCTCAGCCTGTTCAAAATTTCAAGACCAAATCTTCTAATCATCTCAGGTTTTTTCATGGTAAAATGGCTGACATTTTTCATCTTGTTTTTCCTAATAGGGTGCTGAGAAAATTTTACTAATGAATGAATCTGGGGAACTGCAGGATCTCTTAACTAAAATTGAGGTAATTGTGTTTCTGCAAATAAATACAGGGAATAGACATTTACTACTTGTAATCGAGTAGATTTTCTTCTTTACCATTTCCTTTTCTTCTGCTATAAACTGATGATCCGAAATGCTTTTTTTGTTTTGCTTTTTTTTACACCCTGTTTTGGAGAGAGGGCCCTATATTGTTATTACCTAGACTAATTTGTGACTTAATCTTTGGAAAAAAAATACATATATAAGACAAAAAATGTCATACTACAGTAAAATGATAACTGCTCACTGAATACAATAAATGCTTCACTGCCTTTTGATGTTTTTTGGTGTATTTGGTTGCTTTGGTTTTATCTTTCTCTCTCTTTTTCTTTTTTTTTTCCTCAAAAATGGGTTTGCTACAATTGCAAGGGGCAGTCAGTTTTCCTAATAACTGGAGATCCGGAAAGGGGTTCTACCAACTGCCATCTGTTCAAGGAGGAAATGGCCATTCAAGAAACTGAGCTAAAGCAATTTTGCTTTGTTTTCTTAACTTTTGTTAGTTCTCTTAGCTACATCTAAAGGTATCTATGTATTTACAAGCCTAACAAGCAATAATGGATGTAAAGAATAAAAAAATTATTCTCTTAAAATTTTGAGATTATTTACAATATTGTTCAATGAAGTAAGCAATCATCAAAAATTATGGAAGATGGGAGCACACCTGAGATAAAAAGAATGTTAATTTTACGTTAAATATTTCCAGAGGTTGTCCCTGGGTGAGCTAATGGTAATAGGATCTGTTTGTATTGTGAAGAAGAACAGCAAGTTTATGAGCTACAGAACAAAAAGAAAAAAATGCCTTTTTTGCATGTTCATCTGAGTTTTCAATAGATGAATGCTATTATTAATGGGTTTGCAGAAATATTTTCATTTTTCTTGATGGTGCTCCAGGTACTACATTTTCTGTGGGTATTTTGCTGTACTCTGGTAATAATTTGTCACTAATTTTTAGTGGTACATAATTCCTCAGACTAACACTAGCAGGAATTGTATGGATTTTTGTTCTTTTTTGTGAATAAATCTGTAAAGGCTTTACTCAACAGTGCAGTGCTAAAACACGTGGTGGTAAGTTACCAAAGTGGCATACCTTTCCTTTCTCTGATTTGAACTTCAAGGCAAGCATTAAATAAGCTAGCTACATTTTCAGCAAGTGAAACTTAAAAGTGTCTTTGAAATCTCTTCTGTTCTCCACTGTCTTTAATCCAATAAAATATAGAGTAAATTTATTGTTTTACTCAGGAATTGGGACAATTGAGAGGCGTCAGGCCTTGCTTGAAGAAATTTTCTCTGGGTATAAATGTTGAACATTGATGATCTTTCTTCTTTACACTTAAAGCTTCTGCATTCTACACCCATAAATTTGAATACACCACTTATTTCCTTGAGTAGTACTTGTCAGAAGCTATGAATTGCTTTTTGATATCATCAGCTTTAACTGTAATAGGTATAATACGTTCAGCATGAGCATGCAAATGCTGAAAGTCATAATATCTTAATATACAACATAGAAAACACAACATCAGCATAAACTGCCTGGAGTTTGGACTCAATCATTGCAATACCTCCTAGATTTAATCTAGACCTAAACAACATCCAAGTAATGCATGCAAGCTATCCTTTAGCTTCCTCTTTCGGCAAGTATAAATACAGGCTACTGAGGTATAAAGTGACCAATGAACCTGCAGGGAGCCTCTCTGACATTGCATGTGAATCTGACTAAAGGAAAAGGCAGACTTACTGGTCTCCCATGGTGGTTTTCCATGGGATGGGGTGGCAGATCTTGCCCAAAATGGGAACCACAATGTGTATTTTTAGCTGTCCTGGAGTCCTCGCTGTCCTAGACCTTACTGTGGTTGATGAGGTAATATTTTTGTCTTTCTTACATTCTTTGAGCAGAGAGTCCAGCTTCCTCAAGAGTGCCCCTCCTGCGGGGGCTTTGGTTTCCTGCCGTGCTCAGCGTGCCATGGGAGCAAGATGTCTGTGTTCCGAAACTGCTTTACGGACTCGTTTAAAGCCCTCAAGTGCACTGCCTGCAATGAGAATGGGCTACAGCGCTGCAGGAGCTGTGCAGGCTAAAAATGGCATCTCCATTTGTTCAAACTAGTTTTATGGTACTGCACCAGTTTGTAATATGATTTTTTTAAAAAATTAATCCATTTATCCAAAACAGTCAATAAAAATCCATTTGTTGTATACTTCTGGTTTGAGCATTTGAGCTTTTTAATCTTTGATTGTTGACCATATCATGAACTCTAAAATACATCTTTCTAGTTTCCTTATAGAGAGATTTGTAGTCTGGAAAACTTACCGCATTATGTGAATTCTTCCTTTTTCTATATGGGATCGTCAGCAATCGTACGTGTTTTTGAGCAACACACTCAAAATTACAGCAAAATGAAGCTTAAATTTCAGATTATTGAGTAGTGCTGCTTTCAAAACCAGTGAGAATAAAGATTTTGTGTTGTGGACTAGGCCAAGACTGTTCCACATAGCACTTCCCTGAAAAGTCACTTGGGCTGAATTCTGTCCTTAATTCTATGTGGCAACCGAAGAACAGAAACATTTATTGAAAGTCCCGTGGATGAACTTCCTCTTTTAGTACTGCTTTCTGTTTGTTACAAAATTAATGTTGTTAGACAAAGTTACACAAACATTTAACACAGTAGATGTTCATAACCATGGTAGTATCTCAGAGCTTTGTGATTCTATATATCACAGTAGATCTTATAATGATTCAGTGAGAACACCTGACAGCTTTATAAAGTGCATATAAAATGATTGAAGATAAGATTTTGGGTTTTTCAGCTTAGTAATTGTTGTGGTTTGATGACTAGCATAGCATGAGTGTTTCAGGGCATCTGCTCTCCAGGGACGCCCAAGTCTATGCCCAGACTGTATATAACTTTGCCATTTTTGGTGGGTTTCCCCAGCACAAGCACAAGAGAATTAGTCAGTGATTAGTCTCAATGGACTGTGGGCTCTCCATACTGAATATACTCCAGTTTGGAAGTGCATTACCACTCATGCACTTCCAAAGAATACTTTTTAACAGGGTAACTTTAGCAAGCCATCACCAGCTACTCATTTTGACATTGCACATCTGCATCATGTTCCTGCTGTCAGTCTGTACTGGCACAAGAAGTAGAAAGGTAGTAGAAAGCACATTGCTGAAATTGGTGTTGGCTAGAAAAGGTTTCCGTGGTAGTCATTCCACTCTGCCCGAACTATGTTAGCAAGTGTTAAGACATCTCACTTTATGCTTCCTGCCTCACTCTTTGTAAAGCTATACTGGCTGAGGTTTAGGTAAGTGCGTTTGGCTTTACTAGATGTTGCTTACTCTGGTTGGGTACCCCATTTCCCTTCCCTCTTCCCCACATAACCTTCCATAATTTCTCTGTGATGAAAAACTCAAGTATTCTTTCAGTGTTTTGGGCACAGCACAGCTGTGGTATAAACCAGGATAGCCACAACTGCACAAAACATGGCTTGCAAAAAAAGCCCTGTCTGAAGACAATTGTTTTTCTGATGCCTCATTTTCCTCACTCGAATCATCAGACAACCGTCTTTCCTCCACCTCCCTTCCACTTGCTATGTCTAGAGGTGGTAGCTGGTGATAGAGACTTGAACAAGTTGAGCTTACTTATCTTTTTGAACATTTGAATCTAAGGGACTTATGCATATTCTATTACATATTGAATGTGCAGGCTTGAAAGTGCTTGTATGATCCTACTGCTCCTATAGCTTCTACCTTAAGGCTCAGAGGAAGTGTCTGGATCTTCAGCATAACATGAGAGAGATTAAATTTTATGCAGAGGCCATCCATAATGCTTAGCATCACCCCAGCTATAAAACTCTGAATTGCAGATGTGCTTACTTTTTTACTGCATGGGTAAGAAAAGAAAAAATACATTACTTTTCTTTTATTTAATAGTCTTGTATCTTCTATTTCTGGCTAATGTCTCAGTCTGGACTGGTGTAATATGGAATGAAAGGCAGCATAAAGTAGAATACTGATGATTAGAATGTCGTCATTTCTGATGCATGAAAACAAACTTTTTTAGTTGCTAACTTGTTATGGATCTAGAGAGTGAGAACATTCACAGTAGTGAATACTGAACTCAAGATGGCATAACCAAATTCATCCTTGAGGGAAATTACTAGTGAAGAAAATGCCAATGCATTTGTGATACTGTAATTCCAGAGTCTGCACCCCTGAGAAGACATATTGCTCGATGAGTTGGTCCGTATCACCATTCACCCACTGAAGTACCCCATGACCAAATTACTATGACTTGTCAAAGTATGTTAAACATATTCAGTTTCACTGAAAATTAAATTTCTTCATTGACATGGAAGAGGGTTTGAAGCTGGTTTTCTTCCCATTCAGGAAATCAGAAAATGACTTCTCTTCAGAGTGAGACAAATGCACTAAACTCAGTTTCTTTCCTGATTTATCTCCAAGGGCTGTGAAGAATCATAGAGACTGTCCTAGCCAAGGCTCTAACCCTTTAGAGGCACTTAATGTCAATAAGCAAAGATAAGGCAAAACTCTTAGTTTTCTTTTTGGAAGGAGAATGGTGAAAACAAAAGGTCAAGTTTTGCAGAACCTTTTTTTTCCCCCCCAAGGATTTTTATGGGAGACACAGGACACCTAATGCTGACAAATACAGCATTCTTCAGGCACTGCATATTTGTCAGTGTACTAGAAAAATATCTTTTCTCCTCTCTCATCACCTGAGTTACTAGTTTTTTCTCTCCAGCTATATTTTTCTTGTAACAGCCTGCATGGAAAACAAAAACTTTTTTTTTTTTTAAGGGGTCATTTTTACTGTATTGTTTACTATCTTTGCTAGGGTTTTGGGTCTGGGTTCTCAGCCGTCCCCAGCCGTCCTAGAAACACTAAACTTGGCAGAATGACAACATTATTAAGGCAAACCCAGGAGCCAGTTGAGGGATATGATGATTTCTATTACAAGAGATGTAACAGGCAGCTAGCAATATAGCTTTTAAGTCAGTCTGAAATAAAATGAGGTATGCAGGTCTGTTCTGATTTACACCAGTAGTGCCTCTTTAGTTCCAAGGAGTTAGCAGCCATCTCCTCTGGTATAACAAATAAGACTCATCCAACTGCATCTTTGTATGGGAAATTTTCTATTTCTAAATGCATCAAGCTCTGCTTCTCTCATTTCTGGCCCCCATGATAAGGCCGAAGTAAGGATCCAAGTAAATGTTCTCTGCCTGACAGCTCAGCATTTTGACATATATGAGAGCAATTATCAGAGAGTAAGGTAATCCTTAGGCAGTTTGCTTTGCAAAAGTCTTTTTGAGCTTAAGAAAGAGAATGGTTTGGAGTTCTCAGTCCAGTAGCTTCCAGCACTCTTTCAAGTGGACTGCATATCTGAGCATAAGATTGCTCTTTAACTCTGTAGAGAATTTTGCTGTCATGGGAGCAGAGGGTAAGAAAATTTCTTATTCCAAATTGTGAGGACCACATAATGCAGGGTGTTCATCCTCACATTTTTTTTAATTTGTAATGGGTTATTTTAGAGTAATGTGCTTCTCACTTGCACTAAAATACTAGAGATTATGAATTTTATTTGATACTGCACTATTTAATAAACATATTTGGGTTTGTTCTCTTGGGGAGTAGTTTGCTCTTTTAACGCACCAATGGGCATTAATTTTCTGTGGGAAAAAAATCTGGGCATTTTCAATAAGAACTAGTGCATCTGGGAGTTGATTTCCATTCAAACTCTTTATTTCCTTGGTGTATTCTTTCTAAAGATATCTAAAACAGATAGACTGTCTCATGTGTCAACAGCCTAGTGTAATAAAATATTTTGTATTAATTTGGAATGGTGAGAGTTTATTCAGGCAGTGCTGCAAAAACAAGCTTGGCCTTTTATTTAAAGCTAAAAAATACATCAGACATAGATCTTAACAAACTCCATACTTAATTCTGAAGTTTTCTGACCTCAACCATGGTCCTGTTAAATCAATGAGAACCATCCTACTGATTTAAATTCCTGGTCAACCAGGTCTAGCTTATCTTCTCTTTACAAGTGAAGTGCTGTGAAATACAGAATTATGTAATTAACGCTTTTTTGTGTAATTCCTCTTTAAAAGTAAGAATGTGGTGTGTCTTGAAGCCCTCCAAGATGTTCACTCACTCCGTGATTCATTTCTCCTATACCTGTGAACACATAACATTGAATGAAAGGAATCTGATAGATCTTGAAATAAGAGAAGATAATTCAGCTGTAAGTAAATATTCATTGTAAGAAAACTTGCTACTTTTGATTTTAGTGTCCTGTGAAAAAAGTAACAAGAAATTCTTGAGTATTTTGAGGCTTTATTAAAGAAAATAAGGAATGAATTTTACTGAGGTGAGTTTCAAAATTTTCATGAGTGAATACATAATGGAAGACACTTCAGGTACTTTTCCTAGCTGTTGCCATTGTATAATTGCATTAAAATGAAATTTATTCTCTTAGCTTGAGATACATTATTTGACCACAAAAGCATTCAACAGGAAACATTTATGCCCTAAATAATTTAGTAAGGAGAAGAATTAAGATTGCTTAGCTTACTTTAAATAATTTAGAGATGATAGTAGACGACATTGTAATCCAACAATAACTTGAAAAGTAAAAATTATTAGAACTAAATCTTTATGTTTAATCCATTTTTTCTTTCTTCTAGCATTAATTTGCTTAGGGATAGTGAATCAGGAAATAATTGCTTTAGAAGGGAACGACTGTGAAAAAGCACTTGCAGTTTAAGCTTCTTCTAGCTTATCAGCCCTACTTTGAAAAATTGGTTTCAAATGAGTAAAAAGATTTATGAAAACCAATAAGTTTTCCACTCAAGAAAAACCACACTGCAATAAGATATATACTGCTTGTTTCTCTTTGCTGTCTCATATTTTTGCCACTGATGGAAAACTCATCTTTTTAAAAACAAACGTTTATTTAAAAGACTCTACTCTGTCCCAATAATCAGAAATCAATTTCAACAAAAATCATTGTCTTTAGTGGATTGAAATTTGGAAGTTTTTCTAAAAGAAATATGTTGCAGGGTAATGTCCTTTGGCAGCTGACAGAGTGATATTTTGATCTGGAGACAAAGCTTGTTGTGACAACACAAAAAAAGCAATAGTTATACGACCAATCGGAAGGGTTGACTACAAGTTGCTATTTTTATTGTTGATCATGATCTGTTCAAGTAGGCAAATAATGATCAATAAAAATTCATCAAACGTCATCATTTAAATGTGAACACCCATCAACTTACTACTTAGAAGTGGCTATTTTACTTTATAAATATTTAATCTGGTGGATGCATCCTTGTCTGTCAGATATGGGAAAAATTCCCTCTGATTTCAACTCAGGTAAATTATAAATGAGTGAGGATGACAAATATACAAAAGATCATCTAAACGTGAATCCTCTCTGAGCTAACTCACAGTATCAACATCATACTACTTGTTTGGGGCTCTGCCCCTGATTTGAGCCAACATGTGAGACTTTGAAGAACATCTAGACCCTGTCTTGCCCTCAAATTTCATTTGCATATTATTTTCCCCATCGTAGGATGTGTGGGAAAAACACATAGTAGGACAGAGATCTTGAATTCCAGCAGAAATCCTCCAAACCTGTGGGATGATATATTTAATCCTTGTGCTTCAATAGAGCTTCACAGGCAATGAATGCTTTATACTGCCTCAGGGATCTAACCAGACAGACAGAACATAAGATCAATACTTCAGCCTGAAAAATTAAAGGACTCTGTAAAAACTTGTCACTTTTTTCTGTTAAGTATAAGCATAAAAATAATAAACAGTCATCATCATTGGTCTTATATTTGAGATATTGCAATCATTGCTTTTAACATTACAAGAAAATAATGCTGCCTCTCATTACAGCTTGATGGTAATAGCTGATGCTGATAAGCTTTCCTTTCCAACACAGTCATAGAGTAAAATTTACTGGAACACTATCAAGCATCAGAACCGTACCTTTAAACATAAATAGAATATTGTTATCATTATAATTCCCTCCATCATTTAGGCTCTCTCTCAGGAAAAGCCAAAATAACCAAAGTAGGTTTAGCAGACAAATCTATCAGAAAGTTTAGTCCGTAATCCTCTTCCTCAGTGTTTTAGAGAGATCCCTTAATGCATTTTCTGTGGGATGCAGAGTTTCCCAGCAGGGCTCCTTGCTATTCGATGTTGTACTCTTGTGATATCCCCAACAGGGCACACAGTGCTCAGAGACAGGTGGTGCTGTGCTGCCTTTTTCCACATCCCGTGTTCTTTTACCAGTTTGGAACATAATGATCCTAAATTTGCCAGTCTTTTCTCATATTCTTAACTAAATGTACACATCCTGTATCAAAGGAGAGTTAACAATTAAACCCTCTCCTCTCTTTATAGCCACCAAATCTCATCTTCTAAGACATTCTTCATGAGCGATATGGTTTAAAAAACCCTGGAATATTTTTCCGCATTTATTCTCCACTCCTTTATCAGTTCTATGATGGCAATAAGTCTTTTCTATTGCAGCCTATACTTTTTGCAGAGCATCTAATGCTCAATAATGCCAAATTTTTCAGGCCACACTTTATACTTATCTTCAGCCAATTTGGTATATCTACTTACAGTATGATTTATAGCCTCAGGGCCTATTCACAAATCCTATTTTCCTCTCTTGGACCCATTTTCTACCTTCTGTCTCTGCTGTACTATGAATTAGGGTCCACCTTGCTATAACATAACTTGGTTTTAGAATTTGATCCCAGATCACTCGTTGCATCCTCTCTCCTTCAAACAGTTTATCTGCTCTGCTTAATAGAGGTGGTTTTTCCCACCCTTCTCTCCTAAATTCTCAGCTGGTGTCACCTTTGTCCTTCAGATCTCCTGACAGCCACCTGAGGGGGGCTATTAACCTACTGTAAGCATCTGTCTTCATCCAATACACCTACAGAGAAACAGCAGAAAGCCAAAGCAGACAGTATCTTTTCAGCTTAACTTCAGAGTGAGCTTTGTTTTTTTCAACAGTTATACTAAATCCCCAAAGCACTTTCTTCCTAACACGGCATTTCATATTGATAATGACAGTAATAATTACAAACTTATAAAGGACTATTTTGCTGTGAATCTGTGAGTATTTCATAAACAGAGAAGATCATCGCAAAAATTCTGAATGGTAAATCAGATTTAATACCCCTGTTTTAACGTCCCAGCTTGCCTCAGAGGCACAGAATCTAAATCTCCAGACAAAACCAATTTTTTTGATGCCTAGGATCATGTAGATGTTATCAGGCAGAAATTGGAATACGCTGTCTTCTATCCCTAAAAAAATTTTCTTTGAGGTATTTATCTTTTTTAAGTATAAAGTTTTTCCAAAAGCTTTATGCCTGAAAAACTAAGTCTCTAACTTTCCTTCCTCCACTGATGTTATTACATACCTAGAAATAATTAAATGTTAAATATAGATATAACATCTGCTTTAACTTTTAAAATCTGATTGTGTATAAGAATCAAATGTGTTGCAAAGTACATAAAAAAATTATCTTTCTATTGCAAATTTGTTCCTAACACGAAGCAGCAGATTCTCCATGTCATCACTGCTCATTAGGAAGAGATATCAATAGTGACATGCTAGTAGCAAGTTTGGTAACTTTTTTTATCTTTATCAGTATTTGATTCTATGACATTAAGTAACTATTAATATCTTCAGCAGCCATTATATTCTGAGTGTCTTTATATGATAGCACAAAAGGATCAGACTATATCTACAGAAGCAAGGATTTACATTTCATAATAATAGAGGCTGTCACAAAACTTTTGAAAATTTTTCAATTTTGAGCATTGTGCCAGTGATAGATTTTTTCTCCTTTAAATTGCAATTGAAACTGACTGCCAATATTTTGTCATTTCACACAGAAGTATGAGAATTTTTCAGTGCTTTTTCTATTGACTGAATACTAGAAAATGTATCTTATCCATGAAGGACAGCTATTACCTTGATTGCGAGAGAGAGAACAATGGTTAATGATGACACATACATTAGCTGGATACTTCATCTAGTTGAAAGAAATATATCTACCGCCCTTCAGCAATGAAATAGTTTATGCATTTTGCTATTAAATGAAATCAACCAAATAAATGTTTGTTAACTAACTACATTTTAGCTTCCTACTCTCATGCACTTTTGTTTTAGAACTTGTTATATATGCAATCCGTTCATAATGTTTGCTTTCATCTGAAGGAAGATTATGAAAAAATGGAAGCATTATGTTTACCACAAGTGACATCAGCTATTGCCTAAGCCCTCACATAGCTAAAAACAAAACTTAGAATAGTAAAACCCCATTTTTCTTCCTTTGTTTCTGAACAAAATAACTTGAGCCTTTATGTCATTGTACTCAGCAATTTGCTTTGCTACTCTCACAATGCCATGTGCCATTCTCATTTTTATTGCAAAATTCTCAGAAGTGGGCCCAAAGCTGTGTTTAGAAGAACCTTCTCCTGGCACAATAGTTATGAGTTGCTCTAGACTGTACTTGAGCAGACTAACTCACATTCTCCATTAGCATCTGTGTGCTATGCATTTAGCTCTGTGTGAGACCTGGGGAAAGACTGCAACACTTTGGCAGAGGTTTTGGATATCATGTCATGCCCTACATATAACCATGCCTTCTGCAGCCTACTGTGAGTGAATTTTGGATGCTGTAGCACATGTTGGCACCTCTTCTAATATGCCTCCAGGAATCGGCCAAAATCCGTGCCATAACTTGGAACACGTGATAGATCTTAGGTAAGTTTTCTGTATTTCACAAAATAAACTTAACTACCTGTCATGTTACTTGACACAAACATGATTAGCCTTACTATTTGTTACAGTCTTGAAGTACTTTCTTGTAGCATTTTACTTTATATCAACTATTTTAAGCTTAGAAATTCCTGCTAGTAAGTGTGTATAGACCTACAGCTCACACAAGAACTTCAAGTAAGAAACAAACACTTCCATTCACACCTGAAAATAAAAAGAAAATAAAATGCAATCTGAAGTATTCTGTTTAGAATGTGAGCTTGTGTATCTTCTGTTCCCTTTTCTCAGTAGCCACTTCATTTCAAAAAGAAATGCACAGAGAAACATTTTTATCTATAAAAAAGTATATTGAATCAGTAGCAGTGTTTATATTTATGAATTAAAAGATGTCTAGTAGTTACTTTATATGTTGCAAGAACAGTGATAGTGATTTATCCTGGACCACATGAATTCGTGGACACTGTAGGACAATCCTTCTTGCAAGGTCCCATATTCAGCCACTGACCTCTAGTGCTCCCCAATAACATTCTACCTAGTAAGTGTTTAAATGTCAATTCTTACAGATGAAAGAGATCATACCAATTCACCTCTTAAATTAGTGAAATTTAGCCAGCTAAGTAAAATTTTTAAAAAACGTGCTTGCCCATAACAAACATAAGCTGTGTATTCAGTTTTTTTTTTTCATATATCTTTAAAATAACCATAAATAAAAGTCCCTCCACAAGTGCCTAAGTTCACATCAGTCATTTAATAGTAATAAAGTCATGCAATTTTGAACATTTTCCATATATTTATCTGGTAGTTTTCCAGCCTTTCAGCCACTGAACAAAAGACAGACTCTTCACAACCTTTCTTTTCTCTTGCCCATATGTATCTCACCTCAATGACAAATGGAATGTTCTCAGTGGCACAACCTAATAGTGTCTTACACAGACCTCACAGCTTCCCCTCTAAAGTTCTGGAAGGCTCCTTGCTACATTTTACTGGGTCTGCTAACTTCCTAGGTTTTCTTTCTATTATGGATATTCTTCAGTCATTTTCTTTCTTTTATACCAAAGAACCTCGAGTTTTTCACAGAGACCTGGGTTTGCCCTTTTTGAGAGAAAATACAAAGAAGTGATAACCTTTCTGGTCTTTGCTGGGGCAGGATAACTTCAGACTCATTACCCCTGGGATAGGGAATTACATGAAATGATGAGATCATGTCTCATTTGTTGTTTGCCGGACTAGTTTTTGTTCTGGAAGGCAACTATGAGACAATCCAAGTCAATCTTGCTACTCTGAATAGTGTCCCTCTGAAGTATACAGTGAAAGTTAAATCTTTGGCATTGGCTTCTTGACCAGTTCCCTTTAGGTAACCTTTGAAATTTGTTTCAAATTTCTACAGTGTCAGTAATCCACCTAAGATAATGAAATAAGCTAGACTTTTGTGTCCTGTATAAAAGTTATGTTATATAACAGTTTAAATCCTAATGATTTAAATAGTGAAAAGGTTTCTTTGGTGCAAAGCATTGCTGGCATCACAGTCTCCTGGTGTAAATGAGGAGGAATTTTTTTCTTTCCATTAGAATAAATTCATTTTTTTAATAACAGGGAAAATTTACCTGATTAAATTTATCACAACCTTATAACAAGTGGAAATTGCTGCCTCATTCCAGAGTCAGTGATCATGTAAAATGCTCATTGACACTAAGACTATTCCCCAAAATGACATTTAAGTAGCTTTGATGTGCAACTTCACTAAAAAAGTCACATCTCTGATGACACAGTTGTCTCATGTTGCCTGTAATAAGAAAACAATGAAGTTGAGTTGCATTCTAATATTAACTGCAAATGTTCCTGCTGTGAAATTATTATGTTACTGTTTGGTTGGGTTTTTTTCTGTCCTGCGATACTGGAACAAATCACCATCCAGTACAAAGAAATTCATAATAGCTACACTAGAAGCCATGTCCTTTCTCCTTAATATAACTTAATTTATGCATATTTTTTTGTTTCTGGGGAGGAAAAAGACTGAGTAGAACAGTCCTAAACTAGAAGTAGTCTGTTAGGCAAACCAGAACAGACAGGGAGACTGAGAGACTTGTAACAGGGGAAAAAATTATGATACCTGATACTGTAACTTCTTTAAGTAATGTCATGCAGCCTTTTATTGAGTTTCTAGCAAGTTTGGAATTTTTAGTCCTTTACCTTCTGCTGCAAACTTTGTATTACTGTAGGATATCCACAGCAGCTGAACTCAGAAATGCAGTTTTAGAATAGATTTTTGGCAGCACTGAGTTCTTTAACAGGAGAAAGGATTTGAGATTGTACTTGGTAATAGCTGTAGATAAGACAGAGACTGGGCAGAAATGTTGCCCAGATGTCTTCAAAGTTATTTGATCTGGAGGTAGTCATTTGTTGGTCTATTTTTACTTCACAGGGACAGGTCATGGAATCCTGAAAAATATTGCTGGAAAATGACAGCCTGCCCACAGCAATCATGCAAGGATCACATGTCTTCTGGGTTGAGCGCAACAGAAATTCTGGCACAGCACAAGTGATGTTGAAAGACTTTTAAAGCAATCCTAACGTAATTGATATTACAACCAAAGGGGCAGAAGTATTATTTAATTCTAGGGAAAGTAGAGATACCTTTGAGGAAGAATGATTAGCCAAAAGTTGTCACTGTGTGTCTCTAACAATGCTAAATGATGTAACTATATACATGATGCAAGTAGGATGGAGATTGCTGCAGATGAGAAATATGATGAGCAGGACTGAACAGGCAGAGAAACCATTCCTGTGTTGTAATGATGAGGATGATTTCCTTTGGATTTTAAGTTCCTGATGAAAAGTAAATGCTGGTTCCACCTCTCTTAATCTAGGGGGTTGCTCACTAATTTCAGCTGCTCTAAACCCATGATTTAGGTGCAAATATGTTGAGGTTTGACAGCAAACCAGTGAGAGACTCCAAGTCAGAAATACAATTTAATAGGGAAAAGTAAAATAAATGCAGTAGTACGAAGAAGGAAAGAAATAACACTGACAGAGTCAGAATACAACCTGGCACCCTGTCGGTCAGGATGTTGGTAACAGTCCAGATGGTCCTGCTGAAGCAGTGATCCTGTAGAAAAGAGTCTGGTCTTCGCCTGAAGGTCCAGTGGTGTAGCTCTAGTCCTCCGGGAATCCCGTAGGTAAGGGCTACCTGTGCTATTCCAAACCTCTGATTATATACAGATGGGAACTCTCAGCTCCTCCTCCTGGGCGGAGCATCTCACAATGGGATGGTGAGTCACAAGGCAAGGCATTGATGGGCCCATTAACAGGAGATAACCCCCGGAGGGAGTTATCAAGGGTGAGTCATGGTAGCAGATAACAAACACTGCCCCACCTGTTTATGAAGATGGTGATAGAATACATGCTTTTGGTTACATCTTATATTGTAACCTAGGACAATATCATATAACACAAGAGATCACAAATTAGATGAGCCGGCTGAATTTTAATGATGCGGTGGGAGAAATCCCCTTTGAGAGGGTTCCAGGTGATCCAGTGCCATAGCTCAGATGCCAAAGCTATGCAAATAATTGTCGCATCACTTGTCTCTAAAAGTTTACATGTATTTTCTTGGAAGAAAACACATTCCGCTTAAATCTTTTGCACCTCTTGTCTCACATGGCCATAGCACCTGAACTGACAGCAGGCCCTGGCTTATTACATTACCCAGTCTTTCAATCTGAAATGTGACACAGGGGAACTATGTAACCTCTGCAATATGACACACATTGGAGCCATTGCGTCAGCAAGTCATGATGTCTGTGGAAGGCAAATAAAATTACTGACTGTCAAAAAAAAAATCTAACACTGGTCCCAATTTGTAAGGTACCTTGTCAACTTTGGAACACATTTATTACAGTCCTAGAAATCAAGAAGAATGTTTCATAATATAGTGGGGATTTGGCTGTTATTCCATCCTCCTCCTTCCAGTCTCATGAAGACAAATAATTTTTCAATTGCTAAATCCTTGAAACAACGTGAAATAAGTAGGTATTACAAGCAAAGCCTACATTTTCTCATCTTGAACTAAAGAATAATAACAAACAAATAGGATTTTACTAGTAGGGCAATACAAGACATTGATTTTTACAGGAAAAAAGAGAACATATCTATGCTAATTCCAAAAGATGAGATTTCATTTTTGAATTAAAATGATTATTTGGAATATATCACATACATTTAGAGGCTTGAAGAAAGTGAAAAATAATAAATCCCCCATTGAATAAATTCTAAAATCTCAGACCTGAGGCTGCTCTTCCCTTCTCACTTCTTTAGTCTTGTTTGGCAAATCCAGACTTATTGGCAGAGCTGCTGAGTGCCTTTAGTTTAAGCATCTCTTGAAGGATTTCTTGAAGCACCTTTCAGAAAGATCCAAAGTGAGGATGTAAGAGAGCTGAAGTGCTCCCCTTTGCTTTCTTACCACTCTTCTGATTTTTTAAGATGGAAAAAAGATAGGAAAGAACCTGTCTTTGGCAGGATGGAGCTTAATGCCTCTTTTAAATCTCACAATTTCTTATGAGTGCCTCATGTTTGATTTTCCTCACTTGGAAAGCACAAAGTTGTGTGTAGGTGGAGATATAGTCAAAACCTCCTTTGTATGGGTTGTGCTAGGAACTTTCACATCGTGATGACAGCCATTTCTGGAAGTACGAAATACGTGGTTTGTAGTGCTGGCAGTGAACCACAGGGATTTGAAGAAATATTGCCAACAATATACAAGAAAACAGTGGTACCACAACTTTGATGAAAACAGCACCTGGAGGACAGCAGAGGAAAATGTTCTTCCTAATACTGCTGTAAATGAGAACCCAGCAGAGTAGGTAGATGTCCATGTGGGAAATGTTGTATATTTTCAGTGAACTTCTTTCCTGAAAGCATTTTATTGTCAGGAGTCTTACAGATACCACAAGCAATTCAAAATGGTTAGAAAGCTCCTTAATGACTGTATTGTTCACATGTTAGGCAAAATTTGTGGTCACCCTGAGACATCTAGTGATACCATGGACATGTTGTTATACAGTGTTACAGTACACTCTTGTCATATTTTCATCTTTTCTGACAATAAAAAAATGTACAAGAGCAAAAAATCTGCAAGAAACCGGCTGAACTTGCTGGTTGTTCAAGAGTGTTTTCTGCAGTCCCAGTTGTTTCTGTCCCAGGCAATTCAGCTCTGTAAGCTTATCCTCAAGCTCTCTTTTATCACGATGGCAAAACTGTCATTTCTTTTCCCAAAGCTGCTCTCGCTTCTTGAGGGCTAAATCTATGTACCGTGATGTAAGAGGGAAAGATCTGTTTACTTGCCTGCTGCTTTCTCCGCTGGCAGCACAATTCCCTACTTCCCTATTCTGTTACTCAGAAAGCTTGTGTCACTTTGATCAAAAATGAATCATAAGAAAAAAGCACAGCAATAAAAGAGAAACAATTTCTGTTTGAATAAGAAAGAGAATCTGTGGTTCCCAAAATCTTCAGCACAGCGTAAGGTTAAAAGTGGAGGACAAAGCCTCCAGCTCTGGAACAGTGGTTTTATGTTGTCTCAAGAATAATTAGCTGCCTGTGGAAAAGGGCTGCTCTTTTTCACAGGAAATATATTACATGGAGACAATCCAAACAACATTACTGCCGGACAAGGAGAAGTCTGGTGAGCATCAGCAATAGCTGAGGACCTTCATTCACAAGCAGTTACACAGAAAGAGAGGCACCCTTGGCTGAGATTAAAGGGGTAAATAATGAACAAACACAAAAGGGAGCTACTTCTTTTGCTCTAATGTCTTCAAACCATAGCTTAAAAGAATCTGCTTCAAAGAAATAGTCTTCTTTAGTGAGTAAACTTTTTCCAACCCAAAGAAACAAACAACTAAATTGTTGTTGTGGTGTTTTCTCTTTTGAGCCACGAAAATATTACTGCATTTAGGCTAGCAAAAATGCACTAAAATGAATTTTTTAAATGCTTATGATTATTTGGAAGATGTAAACAGGTTTGAAAATGTAAGAGTGAATCTATAGTGTTTGGACAACTGTAAATACATGCATATAATTTTTTCCAAAATGAAACTGTGCCTCAGAATATCTTAAATAGGTCATGGGTGTGCTAATGATAGACAAATATGTAAATATGTATATATATGTAATGTATATACTATTGATATACACAGATATGAACAAAAAAATCTACACTGTGAGCAGCCATATGGGCTTCTTTAAACCTTCCCTTTAATGCTTTGATATGCACCATTATGCTCATATTTAGAGTGCATGCTCTTCAGGGCACTGAATCATCCCTTACAATTTATGTTAAATATATTAATTGAAGAAAGTGCAATATATAACTAGAATATTTGCAAATAATGTTATATGCATATGAGCTTATAATTTTTTGGAGGTCTTACAGCACCTCTAAGAGTTCAATAAACAAGACTGATCATGACATAGTAAGTCAGATATTATTTTGCCTCCATACTTGGCTCTGAAACAGAACCAAAATAAAACAATATCCTTACAGGGCATTTCTGTATTCTGGGAAGAGGTGGTATATTGTAAAGAAGTTGATGTGTTCATGTAGGAAACTATCAGGGTAGAGCTGTCTCTATATAAAAAATAATTATTGTAAACAGAGAAAGCGTGAAAATATATTTATCCTTGATGATACTGTGAACCACAGATTAAAAGGTAAAATAAACTGCGCTTGTATGGAATAACATTTATAGTAATTTTTATTTTTCCTCTGTAAAAAAGAATCCTGCTACTACAGTTTTCATTTGGCAATGAAGTTAAAGTTATGTCAGATAAATGTTTTAATAGTAATTACTCGGGGGCATACAAAGATTTTAGGCTCTCCTGTATGGAGGAAAAAAGATATTTCTGTTCCTAATTTCAAACCAGAGTTGTTACTCCTGTTCCTTTTCTTTCCTTCCTCTATCACCAAACCCTGCTCTGACCAGGCACAGTCCTTCAAAAAAATAAAAAAGTACTGCATGGCATGCTGGGCTCCTGTAACTCCCACTGAAACACCATTGAGTAAAGAAAACCTGTATGGGGTAAAACCTGCTTATTCTTAGGGATGACTTGGAGGACATTTTGCCTTTAATAGCTTCATCCCTTGCCAGACTATAATTCACTTGCATTTTTGTTAACAACTTCATCAATGTAAGACTATGACCTTATTGAATATTATCGTGTTATAAAACTTTCTGTACTGTGTGATCTTAATTCATTGATACATGGGACCAGAAAGACAACAGAGCCATTATACCGATTATTTTGCTGTCTGCTAGGAAATAAAATGACAGGCAGCACCTTTGCAAACGATTTTTACGTCTTTGAAAAGGGAGCAAGTCAAAGGGCAAGAGGCCCTAACCAGAAAAAATCACAAAAAACCACAGAAAGGCACCTGAAGTGAAAAATGGTGTTTAGGCTGGGATTGGTCAGTCAGTCCAGCCCTTGTTTTCATGAGTAGGAGGGCTCAGGTGCCAGGGACTGATTTTAAAATCAAGGTCTTGCTGGCACTGAGCACTGGGAAAGCACTTCCAGTCTACCATTTTCTGGGGGGCACTGACAGCAATATAACAACCATAACTGCAAGACAGGAAGAACCGGGTGTTTTTGGCTGTGTACAGTAAATTATCTGGATCACACAGTACAGCACAAAGGAAGACTGAAGACAATTTGAGCACAGTTTCAGCGGTACACTGTAGGCAATGGCATTTTAGTGAAGGAAGTCAACATGAGCAGAGCTGATATTGCTATCCAAGTTGTGCAAGACTGGTGGAAATGGAAACTGCCTTGACCCAGCACAAAAAAGGTCAGCATGCATTGACTGAGTCAGTGTGTGGTCACATTGGGACCAGCTGGTTATGAGGAAATTTAATTGGCTTCGGCAAAATTTGGGAAAAGACAGATGTTTCAGGGCTGGCTGTGTTCCTGCAGCATGATTGTCATAGTGTAATTTCCCACCGGTGTGTTTCACATCCTCGGAAGCCCAATTAGCCAATGAAGCTTTGCATGCAGCAGGCAGAACTAGGAATGCACTGGTTTTCCCCTGAGCAGCTACTTTCTTGTTTTATGCATGCAAGGAAAAATAAAAAGTCATCTTTTTCAGTTAACTGAACCAGAGCACCAGCAGTTCATACTAGCAAACCTTTAAAAAGAGTCTGTTCTGTATATTCACAATGTCTCATATCTCCAGAGCACTCTGTTTTCCTTTCAAAATTACACACTCAGGATTTTTTGTCCCTTTTTCTGAGAAGCACATAGCTTTATACCTGACTCAATCTCCCTTTCTCCAAGCCATTTCCAAAACACAGTTTTTCTTTAGCTGTACAGCTTCATGACCACTATTTTCAGGGCCTTAGTCCTCTCATCTAGATGAGTCTGCTTACTTTTCTTCCCCGGACTCTCCTGTTCCCCTTATATCTACCAAAATCAGATATACTGCAGCCCAGTCCACATACAGAACATTTTTTAATTCCTCGCAGAGTTCAGGGAAGACACCAGAGACACTCCACCCTTTGCAAGCTGGTCTGGATATCCTACCTCTTTCACATGAATGGAAATGGGTTGAACATCACATCAATTAAAGAACAAATGTGACAATAGAAGGTTTATATTCTTCCTCTTACTGTCAGAGAAACAGTCTTCTAATTTTCTCCTTCCTTTCTCCAAGTCATGTACTTGAATTTTTGGTGGTCTGAAGAAAGTTGATTGATCTCATTGGTATCAGCTACTTTATATTGAGTTCAACCACCAGCATTCCTTGTCCGTGTAAGCTTGTGCATTGGCAGAGATACTGTGAGGATACTTCTCATGAAGCTCACTGGAGTGTGTGAGAGAACGTCGTCCATTAACACAGAACCCATGCTGGAAATGAATTTTATAAACCTCATTCCATAGTAACAAGATGTGAAGATCAGCATTTGAAGACTGATTATAAACACACAATCAATCAAGAGTATCTACTGCTGCTTTGGATGACTTGAAAACGCAAATGAATAGTGCTAACTTCTTCATCTTCAGAATCCAGAGGTCTTGAGAGAGAAGAATAGTGCCTGGTCTTTGCAGCAATCCTAGAGCAGGCCTCCACTGGGAAACAAAAGAAACATGTACACACAAAAAGTGCACATGTAAAAATAACTGTTATAAGGGAGAGTTCCTAACTGTCCATAAAATTCATGTAACTAGCTATGAAGATACTTAATTTTTTACGATCTATCTCCATCTGTTGAGGTTCAAGGCTTACTAAAACTCCAAACTGAGTTTGTGATATAATAACTCACAAAACTTGTTCTGTTATGAGAAACAGTGAGAGAATCACAATGACAAAGGGGGTTTTTCACTCTAACACAAAATGTTACCTTGGTACTACATGTGAACTGTTAGCATCACTGGATGTTCTTGGACTTCCCCAAAGAAGGATGAGAATAGCCATATACATCCTTCCATGTAGGTTAATAGTTTCAGGATAGAAAACAGTTACTTTTGTAATACAGAAAGAACCCTGTGCCTTAGAGACATTGCACAGGTCTTGTCCTAGTGCATAGATCTCCAGGATTTATAGACATTACAGAATCTTGAATAATTTTCTTTCACCTAGTTGACACCAAACAGGTTGCATTTAACAAATTTATATCTCCAGCAGAGACATTTAATCTTCATACAAAGACATGAAACAATTAAAAATTCAACATTTCCCTTAAGATTCCCTATAATGATTAATCATCTTCATTGCTGGAAAAGAATCATGCCAGAAGTGTCTGGCATTACTTTCTGTCCATATGTTCTTATTATGACCCTACCATATTAAATATCTTCTTAATACATAATTTATTACTGTGAAGACACTTGCAAGCAGTAATCAAGCCACTTCTCAAGCCCTTGCTCTTGGGCTGAACAGATTGGGCTCTCAAACTCTCACTGCAAGGCAGTTTCTCCAGCCTTTAAATCATTTATGTTTCTTTCGTCTAGAGATTTCCTAGCTACCTTTTTACTATGCAGACATTTAAACCGTACACAGTTTCATAATATTGATGTCAGTCTTGGCATAGCTAAAAATAAATTCATTTCTCATACACCTATTGCTAATTTAAGTATCAAGTGACTGCCAGCTCTTTTTAGTGCTGCATCACGAGTGCTTATGTGGAGTTGTTTTTTTATTATGGGTATGTACTAGGTCCTTAGTTCCTTTGAAGCCTGCTCTTGGTTTCTGATACTAAAACCTTGCTCATATGTTTATTTCCATATTTACTAAAATACCAATTTAGTTCACTCATCCTGCTAATCTATTCAGCTTTTTTTTTTTTTTTGCCATTGCCCCTCTGCTCTCCATGGTTTTGCTCAACTATTTATTATGGATAAACATTTTGGTTGTTAATGGACAAAAGCATTCTTTGATGCTTGGAGTAGAAGCAGAAAATACTACCACAAGAAAAAGTAGAAACATTAAAGAAAAAAACCCCAGTAGATTACCTGCAAATACATTTGCACTTCTACATCCTGACTGGCTATGCTGTCTTTTCCTTAAGTCTCTAGCATTTTTTTTCTTATCATAATTTTAAACACCTTTTTAGAAACCTTAGTTCTCCTTGGTATAGATATGAATTTTTTTTTTTTTTCATCAAGATCTTTAGCTTTGGTTATTCATTCGCAGTAAATTGATTGCTCACAAGTGTTATTGTTTCCATGGCTTTTTTCCCCTTCTACACCCATTTGCCAGATACTGATTTCCCACACTATCCAAACTGTTGCCTTGACTTCAGTGTTGATCCAAGTAGTCTTCTTAATAAGATTTTCCTCCATATTGAAAATATAAGTCTTAAAACAGACCTGTTTTTATGTATTTTTTAAAACAATATTGTAGGAAAAGTATCATAATTTTGTTTCCAGCAGAATTCTTACTCTTATGTATTAGTCATAATTTCAATCAGTTTGGGGAGACAGAGGCAGACTGGCTAGAGCTTGCCTGTCCTCCCCTAAAAAGCTATGCCTTTAAATATCATTACTGAAGAAATTCTACCGATCACACAGAAAACTTCAAGTACATAAAGGCCACACAAATGCCTGGTAAGGCCTAGGATATAAATGTGCACAAGAGAGAAACATAAAAGACTTCTCAAGGTAAAACGTAAAATGAACAACTAGACCACACTGCTTGGATAGGTTTATTTTTATCTGACAAAAAGCTTGTTCTACTTAAATAAGCAGACCAAACAAACCCATTATACCCTGGTAACCTACATATAGCTTGAATACTGTCAAAAACAAGGAGAGGCAGAAACAAAAGAAATCACTCCTCTTAACAGAGCCTACCTAATGCTCTAATCTCTCTCCTTTCCCTTTTTCTCTCTCTTTTTAAATTTTTTCTCTTTTTATTGTGTATCCCAAGATTTTATTTAACAAAGGTTTTGATCTTAAATATATTTAACTTCAACCACTTATTCCCCAACTAAGGTGCTGCCAAGCCTAAATGCTGATTTAACTCATTAGGTACCTATCCACAGTCTGACAAAGGCCATTCTCCTATAAACAGGGCTGTGTTGCTGAGAGCTGCTAAACCCATGTGTATCTTCCCATAAGTGGCAAAGGAACAAAATTGCTTTCTCACCCCTAAGCTTGCTGTCCTGCTGCTCTGTGGGATGGATGTAACCTCTGCAGGCTGTGGATTATAGCAGTGTAATTACACTGTAGCTTTGGGACACCTTACAGCTCACAACCCATTTCTGGGTGAAATCAGTCCCTTTGGTAATGATATGAGACTATTGTCACCTTTGAAATCACGGAAGATGGGAGATACTTTGGATGTCACGTGAACCTTAGAAAGCTCTAGTTGTAGAAGGAATATTTAAAGCACTTACTGTGTTCTTTTTTCATGTCTGGTTGATAGTATTTTTCCTTTTTGTTTTATGTCCCTTTTCCTCCACTGCAGCCTGAGGGACCTGTATTGGGTTTTCAGGAGTTGCTGTCTCTCCCACTGTGTGGGATCTTGTTCTATCTTAAATAGGAGATATTCATGAAAGGAAACACCCAGAGGTTACTGAGAAGCTTCCCCACCACGGTAGATGCAGCTTGCTTGGTATTAGAATTAGCACAATGGCTAAGTAAAATAAGCTAAGTAACTGTGTAACTGAATGCCCTAGATTTTCCACGAGATTAACAGCTGGGATGTGACAAGCATGCATGTAGACCCAGAGATAATAAAGTCAATATCTGTAAAAAGTTTGTTCTGGACTTTTTCTCCACAGAATAGCAAACATTTCACTAGAACACACTTAAAAAAAAAAAAAGAGTTAAAAAAATACTTGGTTGAGAAGATCAAGCACAGGAAGAAGTTTCTCATCACCTCCTGTGGGACACAACCCTCCCAGCTAACAGAAAAGACACTAAGCACAGATCTTGATAATTAGAAGCCTGAGTTAGTACAGCAGGAGCTAATAAGCCAATCCTACATGTGGGGTGTGTTTAATATTAATAACCCCTGTGAGTCCTCAAATACACTGGTGAAAGGATGCCAGAACAAAGCACTTAGCAAGGGTAAAGCTTTGGAAATCTGCATCAAAAGAGTCTGTGGTTAAGGGTGTGTTGCTCAGAAGCAGTACAAAACTTTGCTATTCAGTTTTTGTGTACATGCTATTTCCTTTGCCTTTGTGGTTGTCAAGTTTTTTTTCCACTGTAGGTCTATACCCCTTTTCATCTTTCTTTCTGCCCTTGGGGGCAGAAGTCAACCAATGCTCCCGGGTCTTGGTTGGGTACAGAGCACCTACAGCAAGGACTAGGACTGATTTGCACTGTCCAGTAATCTCCTGGTCTGGCCAACTCCAAGTTTTTCCAGACTTGAAATAGATCTTGGGGCCTTCTGTTAAACTCCACAGAAAGACTATCACAGAACTTGTTACCTTAACAATTGCATGTGAAAGCAATATGTTAGGAGGGTTGTTTTACCTGACTGAGGTATCCTCCAGTTTATTCGTGCTGTGATTTAGAGACACTTGGAAGCTTTTCTTTAGGATTTAAACCATTCTGGTCTTTTAAACAATCATTGTTTAGCATTTCTGCAAACTGTAAGGACTTATCAGTCAGAAAAATTCTTGCCTCATCTCTGGTGCTCTAGCTCTTGAACTGGATTCAGTGTCACATGAATTAGTGGCTACACACCAACCTGAGGTCTCCTCAGAAGGAATTCTTTGTTTTGTTGTGTTTACTTTTTATATTTTTCTTTATTTTCTTACAGTTCTGCCCCCCCCCCCCCCCCCCATCTTTTTTTTTCTTTTGCAAAAAAACAAAAAGCATC
>VZRV01009655.1:1718858-1871100 GCA_013398115.1 Falcunculus frontatus
CCCCCACTTTTTCTTGATATAAGCTGCAAAAGTACAGGTTTCAGTAATTTCTATGCAGAATTTCCATCCTAACAGTACTTCAGATCATTTTCTCTGGTGGGGGTCAGAGGTGAAAAATTGTCACTTACTTTTCCTTTATAGTCAATTTACAAATTTTTCATGAATAACAAGAAAAGTATTCATTTTGACATGAAATCTATTTTACTTTAAAAGGACGCAATCTTCTGAATTAAATTTTAATTCAGCCTGCCCCTGCATGATCACAATATAAATTTTACTTTTGTGGTTAAATCTTTTAAATCTCGTTAAAAATTGCGTAGTAATTTTAGGAGTGTTGAAATAAATGGAGGACAGCAAAATCAGGAAATTGAGACTAGTGATTCATTTTTGTAATGAAGCTGTTTATTCTTACTGTGAAAGACTGCATTTCTACAAAGTAGATTTTGAGACAACATTGTTAATGCATTATGTTTTTATTGAGTCAACTTTGACAAAGGGACTTTCACTGCAATCTTATCTAATTTCAGTACTCATCTCTTTATATCAGCTGGATGATGCAAATAAATCTCTTATTTAACCTGGGTATCCCTGCAAAGCCCTGCAGAAGGAGTTTCAGCAGATGGAGCTAGTGTGCTTCCTATCTTTGACAGCTGTGCTCAACGAAAAGGATGAGCAGAATCATATTCAGAACTGTAGCTGGGGATATGTCAGGGTCAGGGGTGAAGATTTTCTTTCGGCTTAGTGTATAAGTAGCAAGCATAAGAGGGAATTACCTATCATTTATCAAGTGCTGGTAGATAAGGGGAGGGCATTTTAGTGATTCAGATACCAATGATGTGCCATAATATGGGAAATAACTTGAGAAGAATAACAATTATTGCATTTGTCTCCAAATTTTTTTATTATATATTGCTAAAGAATATGTGTCTGTGGAGCTGAAGTCACTTAATTCAAGCCTGTACTGATCTGAAGAATGTCAGAATGTATTTCAGTTGTTTTTTGTGACAAGAGCCTTGTGCAGTCACTGACACTTACTGAGATTTTAAAGTAGGGAGATGCTAGAAACACCCCTCTTCCCAGCAGAATGGTCATAAGATGCCCGACAATTAGTAAAAAAATTAAGCCTGTTGTTCTCCACTTTTTAAAGCATCAATTTCCACACCCAAATCCAGGCTTCTTGGCTCCAGAGGTACCTCCAACCTTCCCAGCAGTCAGGGTACCAATTGCAATGGGACCTCCTCAACAGTTCCCATTCAGACCAAGGTTTTCTCCTTTTTACCTCCAAGCTTATTTAACAGGTTCTCTCCTGCAGAGTTCTTCCTGCAACAGGAGTTTTTATCGCATGAAGACCCATAGCTAAAGGTCGTGAGGAAGGAGAGGACAGGTTCTTGGATATAACGTGCAGGTATGTAGTGCCTATAGTCCATGTGGAGCTCTACAGCTGTATCTGGCACATGCAGAAGGCTATAACCTACACTGAGGAGTGCATGTGAGGGGCACAAAGAGATGGGCAGAAATGTCTGTTCTGTGACATTTGTGCTGGGTTCAGTTTTCAAGGTCAGTGGTTTTCACTTGATGTATTAGCAAGCACAGAGGGTGGGAGCTTCTCACAAACCCCGCTTCAATACAGGGCTAGAGGCTAACAGCAGGGAAAAGAAAATGCTCTGAGTTGTTAGCCAGTTTTTGGAGCGGTCCTGCCATGAGAAGAGCATCTGAGAGACTTGGGATTCAAGATGCATATCCATACATTCAGATTGGGAAAGGGAAAGAAGGCAAGAAAGCAAAACGGTTCAGGAAACTTTCCAAGATTTTCTCTTTGTGACATTAAGTTTCCAACAGCAAAATATGCAAATGCTGCTGGCATCCTGATAAGAGGAGAGTTATGTGCTATTTCAGAAGTTAATATACGGTGTCGGTGCTATCACACTGTACCTTCTCTGCAGTTCTTCAGGTCCTACATTGTGATTTAGTGTAGCACATTATAAGAGCAGTGTGTGAAAGTTTCAAAGCCATCATTGGTCATTGTTACAGCAGCATAACACTGACAAGCAACTGATGGAAAGAAAGGTTTTATTGCTGCACTGTTCTCTCCTTCTTGCCCATTTAGGTCTTGAGCTTCAGCACTTTAGTGACTCCATATGCTACTGAATTCTTGAACAAAGTTTCAGTGGGTATAAAGTAAGGCATTATTGTGTTATATGCATGTTTGATACCGAAAGGACACTTTTATTTTACTGTAAATTGCCTACTGCAGCAACCAAATGAGCCATGGTTTTTGCACATACGTATAAATATTTTGTTCAGGTTTTGAATTCACATCGGTTAGATTCTAAAACTCTAATTGGAATTTAGTTATCTTTAAGAGATTGTCCTGTTCAAATTTGACTCTATTTTTAGTATTTCAAAATTTTTTCTATAAATCAGCCAGTCCTGAACCCTTACTGGTGATTACTGCTCTCAGATACCAGGAATGTAGTATAAAAATGTAGGCAAAGAAATTCAACATATATCTGAATCTCCTCTGGGTTTTCATGTGGCCAATATTAGCTACATAGAGCATACATCCACCCCTAATTATATTTTTCATATAATTTCCTCTGAAAGAGTCAACACTGTAAAGTGTTGCTTAGTTTTCCTTGTTACAATAAGTCAGCTGAATAATGACAATAAATCTTGGCCAGAAACACAGAGATTTGTGGGTTGTACCAGGTTTCTGAAAGAATTTCTTAATGACTAGTGTTTGTATCATTTGTTGTCTCAGTTTCAAAAGAAGTACTTGTGTTCATCTGTTTCTGTAAATTCCTTGAAACCAGTGGATGAAAAGTGTGGCATAAAAGTTTGCTTTAACATTGCAGTATTGTCTACAAGAGAACAGGTTCACAGTTTCCTTTTCGGCCATGAATGACTTGCCCATTGAAAAGCTGGTTCACAATAAATTAGAGACTGAATTTACAGCAGGTGATTTACTCTGCACTGGCTCCAGGTGAGGACATTCTCACTATAACTATCCATCTCACCCAACTCCAGTTGTTCCCAGGCTTCTGCACTGCCAGTGGAGAGCATCCTGCGAAGGGAGAGTCTCAGAGCATGTAAGTTAGACATGTTGTGATCTCCACTCTACAGAAACTTCTCTCTCCTCTCCGCCCCAACTGCAGAATCTGGGGAGATCAGCTTACACTTCAAGGGATGTGATACCTTTCCCTCTCACCTGCTCTGCCTCTTACAATTATCTGCAAGACAAATTCTTCCACAATTTATTTTGGAATTATTTGTACATGTTCTAGGGGGAATACTCATGGAGCCCTCCCTCTACAACTTACAGGACAAAAAGGTAAATTTATTTAGGAGAGTAAAAAAGCAGGAGACTGCCATGGGCATAACAGAAATGTCTCTGCTTCTCTCGTTCTTACTGTCCTTCCGACCATAAAGTTAACCTTTGTGAGGAGCAGATGAGGTGGATTGAAGAAACTCACAATTCACACCCTCCCTAATTCACAGCACTCACTAACTCCTCTGTGTTGTCAAACCAAAGTGATGTACAGCTTAGTAGCAAAAATGCTGTCTTTACAGAAACTCCTAGAAAGTGAATCAGGGTCCTGGGGACAAAGACTCCACATTTACTCTTGGGAGTTGCTAGTATCCCAGGTATTACCAGTGGAACACTTAAATAACCAACTCACAGTATTATTTTCCCAGTTGCAATACTTCATGAAACTAAAAGTACCTTTGGTTCTTTACTACTGTGAAACTAAGTACTGATAAGACTATTGCAACGAAGTATCATTTTCTTACTGATACCACAGTTTTACACCCGTGTGACCCACCAAAACTGTAGTATGCAGAAAAATAGCTTTAAGGGAAAAGGGGTCATATACACTGCTAACAACAGCACCTGAGAGACAGAGCTGTGCAAGGACTTGTGTAGGAATTGCAGCATTTGCTAATAAATGATTTCTGTCAGGTTCTTGGCAGCAATCAGATAAAAAAAGCTCTAAATCTACTGCAAAGGGATGTAGAGATGTTGTTTTTTGGAACAACAGACGAAATCTGACTACCTAGAGAAGAGATCTGAATTCTGGGCAGGCAAAGAAATCTTATCTTCTTGACAGTATCAGTAAAGTACTCATCAAGGATTGGAGACTGAAGCAGGTACATGAAAGGAAAGAGCTTCTATATTGCATTGGCTATGGCTAAAGAACACAAATTGATTATTGAGCAAAACTTAGAACATCATACCTTTGAATTACTCCTGTATACAAGTTCGTGAACAATCACAGTGATGAATGAGATCTTAAATAGTCCTGTGAAATACCAGGAAAAATATTCACAGTAACTGGAGAAGTCTTTCTAAAAGCTGTATGTAGGAGCTGTGGGACGGGATAGAGGAAGGAAAAGATTTAGCTGCTGAAATAGTTTTGGTTCTTCTTTAATGAGGAATCTACTCTTATTTAGGTGCTCTAATAATGTAATGCTCTACTGGTTGTAAATGAAAAAGATTTATTGTTACAACATAAAAGGATCTTTCTCTGTCCTGTGTATTCTAGGATTTTGCTGTTACGACCTGCTCTAATAATGGAGGAGCAAAGTGAGCTCTCAGTGGATTATGAATCCTGAGGTTCAAAATATTCCCCAAAACACGATTAAAAACAAATGAGGTTAAATGTTGATACCAAAAAATTGAGGTAGTTTATTTAACAGTAAAAGAGGCAAAGAGAAAGAAAGAAAAAAAGGTATGTTGGGGTGACAGGGACAGTGACAGATTAAGTAGAAACATATCACCTCTCCATGGGTCCCAATGATGTCTTGTTGCTTCCCTCCAACTGGTCTCCTTGGTGGTGAGGGTTGCCCGCTGAAAAGTATAGAATCCAATGGATTAATATATGTTTGGGCCAGGTGGGAATGCCCAGGTACCTTGCCTGCAGGGGAGCAGTTTGACACCGTCCCTTGCAAGATTGGATCTGTTGCATCACATTTTGCAGCATGCATAGTGCTCTGGGGCAGGATCTGGGGAACCATTTGGGAGGCCTTTGGCAGACCATGACACTGCTTCAGCTGCCCCTCACGTGAATGTCCCACAGATATGGCTCTCCCAGGGTGGGGCCCCTGCAGCTGAGCTAGTCTGCACAGCAGAGGATGGGCATTCACTGCCTCTGACCACAGGCTTTTTTGCCATAGCCCCAAACCCCTCCCCCTCTCCTTGGCTGGGGGGTCTATGCAAGCCTGGCAGCAGATAACCCTGGGTTGGTGTCCTCCACTCCAAAGCTGCTGGATTTGGCTCTCCTGTGAATATTTACCCATTACTTCCCAGACCTTAGATGCTTAAAACAATAGTGTCACTTTCTCTTCTCTCTATCCCTTAGGTGGTTTAACTCACAGCTCAGGGTTTGGTCAGGAGGCCCATTCAGGGTGGGCTTCGGTGGTGAAGCTTCATGATACAGTTTTGCTATAATAAGCAAAAGTCCTTCATAAAAATTCTTAAGCCATAAACCATAATATTTCAGTCTCCTACACTAGCATAGTAGGATTTGGTGTTATTAGCTATGTTAATATAAACAATTATTAATAATGGAACTAATAAATCCCCTCAGACAAATGTACTCTGATTTTATGGATTGGGGTTTTTTGAAGTTAGCTGAAAACTATTCTGCAGTAATTTTTAAACATTTTCTCCCCCAGTATGGATATTTTCCTCTTTCTTTTCCCTTTGCATATTTGATTTCTTATCACTCTCCATTTATTTTCACTGATGTGAAAACAGGCAAGAGAAATGCTTTTTGACTTTTTCGTTTTGTACATAACTCAGCAACTACATGTGAAACAGATGGAAAGTGTCCTATGCAGTATATTTCATCTGAGTGACAATTCATGGGCTGTGTGTGTCTTGTTTAGAACTTTCTTTTTTATTGATTAATATTCAGGTACATACCATTTTCTCTGGAGATTAACATACATGCACAGACACATTTTTTTCTTGGGTCAAGGCTCACCAAAATGTATCTAACAAGACATTTATGACCCATTAAGCCCTTGTATGTGGTTCACAAATTACTTATGTCCTTTTGTCCACCCTCAACAGAACAAAGGCATAGAATCACAGAAAGCTTGGGGTTGGAAGCTTGGGGACATCTGGATGCCATCTTATCCAACCTCCTTGTTCAACTGGGGTCACTTGAAGGAGGATTTTCAAGATTGTATCCAGATGATTTTGAAAATCTCTAGAATGGAAAACCTACAACCACCCTGGGCAGCCTTTGCCAGTGCTCAGTTACCCCCCACAGTGAAAAAATATTTCCTGATGTTCAGAGGCAACCTCCTCTGTTTTGATTTGTACCCAGTGCCTCGTGTCCTGTGACTGGGCACCACTGAAAAGGTGCTGGCTGCATTTGAACACGCTGCTTTGCACCCTCCCCTGAGTTATTTGTATACATTGGTAAGATCACCCTTATAACCTTCTCTTTGCTTAGCTGAAGAGTCAATTTTTTTGGTCTGTGTTTGAAAGTAAGGCAGCGTGCATGCCATTAAATAAGCCAAAGCTGAGAAAATGGGTTTGACCATTACCCTATAACCATACACACTCTTTATCTATTAGCATGGTTCATGACTTTCTTATGGTTTACTAGATTGTCTAGACAATGTCTGATCAAGGTTTCCGACACCTTGTACCAAGGACAGAAAAAGTCTCAGAGGGCCTTGATGCTCCTTAGAGCCTCAAAGATCACACTGATTCAAAAAATAACTATCCTGAGGGCCATGCTATTGGTGAAAACAACACATGGAAAGTTCATCTCTCACTGGTGTCATAACAGATGGTGCCTCCTTTATGATGGTGAGATACAAGGGTGTTGCAGCACTTAAGAACAAAAATTGTTGTAGAGTATGGAGATGAAGACACTGTTTTATTCATTAGCAAACTCTTATTGCAAACCTCCTTAAAATAGAGCATGTCATACACATTGATGTTAAATGTATGAAAGTCTCCATACCCAAAAGTCTAGTCCTCTGTGGAAGACCAAGAGGCTGAACCTGGAGAGGACATATATTCACAGCCATTCAGCACACTTGTTTTTTTTTGTTTTGTTGGAGGACATAGATGTATTCCTGCAAAAGAGAAGTAAGGATAACAACGTCTACAAGGCTGGGACTGCACAAGCCGTTTCAGCTTTTTTCATATCTCAGTGAAGTGAGTCAGAAGATTTGCAGTGGCAGAAGTTCCCATCTGCCCTAATTGACTATATGGAAACTTTGAAGGGAAACCTCAAAGCATTGCAGAAACATCACAAGCACAGTGACACTTCCAAGTTGCAGCAAAGAAGAATTAGGGGAGAAAAACCTTTTTCCTTCAGAGTGAGAGAATCAGTACTGACCCGAGAAATGCTCCAGAATATGTAATGGTACATCTCTTTGACTTAAAGTGGACTGTGAAGATAAAGATAATATAACGTGAATGATGTCTGTCTGTTTTCTACAAAAACTTAAATTATGAGCCTTCTTAGTGATTACTGGCACTCCTATGAAATTATCCTTTATTTTCAAAGTATATTCAGATGTGAGCAAATATCCTTAAATACAAGTATTAATAAATATACTTTGGGATCATGACACCAATGGTCACTTTATATCAGTCTTCTTCATTACATCAAGTTTTAAACTCATTTTATTGCTAAAAATCAGCAATAAAAACCTGTTTGGGAAGTCCTAGTCAATGATAAATTGAACAACACCAAATTCTCCTTATACAATCTTTGCGTATGTACAACCCTACACCTATGAGTTTTTCTGAAGTCTTGTATTGCAGATGGGACATTTTTCTATGACTCAGATCCTGATACCCTATCAGCATATCTGTCCTGAATAAATTTGCAGGGGGAACCCCTGAAATAGATGCTTTCAGGGTAGCAGTCAGATTTTAGGATTCCGGATCCTTCCTCTTTTTTGAGTGCTCCAGATAAGAAAAAAAGAAATGAATCTGATTGACGGAGAATGGGTGATCATTAGGAATTCACCTCATCTTCCCCTGGAACCTATTTCTGACAGCAGTGATTCTACAACTGATTAACTAGTATAAGGACAAAGTAATGTGCACCAAAATAGGAAAAACCTTTCAGAATGTCCCTAACAGCATCCTGGGGGCCAGCCCCGTGATTTCTAGCACACAGAGTGACTGCCTCTCTGGAAAGAATCTAGCTTTTATTAAGGGCAAAAATTAATGTCTGCTACAAAGAATGCCACTTTTAGACACAAATGAATGCAGCTGGTCCTGCAAAAACTATAGTACACGTAATTCAGTACTGCCAACACTGTGCACTTGCTGAATACTCTTAAAATCCAGGGAACTGTTTGCAGATCAATTTTTCCCAGCTCCTGCCAGTGTATCTCCTCCATCTGAGCCTGGAGTCAGGTCTTGAAAATAATTTTCTCTTTATTTTTCTGAGAGAACACATTAAGGAAGGGACTTATCCTTTCTCTTCCATTATTCAATGCTGCTCTTTGTTTACACGTCTTTTCAGTCTTCCTCTCACAATGTGGACTGACAATTTTCTGGCCAGCTTCTTATCTGGAGTTCAAAGAGTTTTTAATTTGCCTGACAGTTTCAGCTGGCTAAGGTAGGATATATCCATCTTTCTTTCACCTTTTCAGAATTGCTGGCTTCATGGGTTATTTCCCTTAGCCAGCAGAGCTGTTATGGTGGCCCTGGTGTCCAGGTCTTCTGCTGTTTTTTGTTGTGCTCATTTTCAGTTGCACAGAGCAGTCTGGGGTGAGGGGTTTTAAGGTGTCTGTTTGTCTTTCTGAAAATGTCTTACCACCTTTCTGTTTCCTTTTGCTTTACAGTTAAGTAAGAGATAAGATAAACAGATAATTCTGAATTTTGCAGATTCTGCAAACTTTGGGTTCCTTAATTGTCTACAGTCTTTGAACTCAGTCTGTGGAAAGAAGTGTCCAGCAAGCTAAACTCTCAAAGTCAGGAAAAGCAGGTACTATTTCACATCTAAGATATTGCTTTGGCAGTCATCTCAAAAGTTATGACCAAACACAAGTTTTTCTTTCTATACATAGAGAAAAATGTGCGTGAGTATGTAGATTTTATATTTTCATATCATGTATATACATACGTAATTCTAGTTTATTCAGATATTTTTTCCACTGAATCAAGACTAGATCCCTTCTTCAGTTTGAAAGATAGACAAGTAGAAGTTTATGGATTAAGGATTTGAGAACCTCATCACTCACATTTGTTCTGTGAAGAGTATAGTATGTCTTGGTTGTGGCTCCATCCTAGAAAATATAAAAGCAGCAAAAACTCTAAGCCATATGCATCCAGTATTTCTTCATGAACTATAAAGCAACAATGGAACAAGTAAAAGTCGTGATGTTAGTTCTGGCTCTGGGAAATGGCCTTACACTTGTTTATAACCAATATATAAATATATGAAGAGTGAGTTGCTATAATGTTTTCCTTTAAGACACGGTTTAATTATTTTCATTTTGTGTTTTTGCTGTTTGTTTTGTTTTTTTTTTTTCCTTTTTACTTTCAGATATGGCACCTCTTCTTTTTTGTCTCATCATCCTGAAACAATAATGTTTTTGTAGCCTGGGTTTTCTTAAAAGTGGGAAGAGTAAGCAGATAGTACTTAAAACAGCAGTATGCAATAGCTGTTGTTATGTGCACATGTGGATGCAGAGCCAAAAGCATCTCTGGACAGAAGAGACAACTAATTAAAGTACACAGCAAGTTTCAGCTCCCCCGCCTTAGACTTATGTACCTTTTAGAGTAAACAGTGTACTTGCTAAATACAACCTGTTATGCTTTAATGGAGTTTGTGACATACTGAAGAAAAAGCTAGAGGGTAAGTGGAATAAATTAGCACCTGTTTGGTCCTTGGATATCATGAGTTTACATACTGTTGGAGAATTACAGGAAATAATGTCCCTGCAGGATTTTGTCTGAGTACCTGTTGTGTTAGCAGATTAAGCCAGCTGAGCTCCAGGTTCCTTGGGGCTCTCTTGCTTCACACAGTCCTTGCTGGGAAATTTGCAGCTACCTTATTAATCTCAGATTTGCTCAAAAAAACCTTGAAAGACAGTGGAATAAATTCAAAGTGAAGGGGTGATTCATGATCTAATGTCAAATATTCACATCTGTCACTGAATCCAGTGTCTTGAAAGGAGAAGATGAGCTCTTCTACCAAACACTCGACATTGCGTAAAGCAAACACAAAAATACAGTAAATAAATGGGGAAAAAACCAACAAAAGAACAAACCAAAGAAAAAACACAATGATACTTAGAGAAACCAAGCTTAAATACATTGAACAACTGCAGTAGTTTTTCTATGTTTCTATAAAATAATGGGATGCTCTATCTCTGGGGCCAGGGTGGTGCTAATATCTGGAGCTAGAGAGGGCACAGATGCTGAGACTTTGCTCCAGCTTACAGTGTGGCTCAGGGAGCTTGTACTGGCAGCACATATTACTCAGAGAAAGATGCAGGAGGCCATCTCAAGAGTGTTCGCTGTTTTCCCTCTCAGGCTCTCCAAGGGCAGTGTCTCTTAACATTAAGGAGTAAAACTTTTGGCACTGCCGACAAAAAAATATGCGATATGATGTGTCACGCTTCTTGCAAAATGAAGATGTAAAAGGGCTTTATTTTGTTAATTTTATTTATTAAATATTCACAAGAAACATTCCTATTAACTAATACCCCGTATGTCCATTTTGTCAGTCCTCTAATTTACAGCTTCAACCACCTTAACTCTTCTTAGTTTTCTATTGTTGCATGAACAAAGTATCAAGGTAGCTGAAAACAAACCAGTGTACCACTTTAAAGTCTAGGCTCTAAAATACTTTAAAACTCCTCTTTTTTTTGCCTTTTTTCTTACTGAGCCAGATGACAAGTCCTTGCTTGGTAACTGCTACTTTTTAGCTCTCAGATTTGTCTTTTAAACCTCATTAAACATTATCAGATCCTTGAAAGACTCAGTGTCTCACTTCTCACTCTTTTCTGTGTTTAAGGGGATTACCAGATCTACCAACCAACTCACAAATACTTCTCTTTCTCAATAATTAATAATGGACTAAATGTTTTTTGACATCTGTTCTCTTTGCTGGTCCCAAGTGGGTATTTTGGCATATACATAAGCTCTATATATAGACTCATATAGAAACTTTCAAGAAGTGATGCAAACAGACAGACTTCTCCCTTTCTGAGACCAGGACAGGGCTACAGCCACAGTATGGCGTTGAGGTGCTCCCCCCTATAACATCCCATCATCTATGAGGTGCTCAGGTCCCAGGCTCTTGAAGTCCTATCATTTTCTTGTAGAAAACCTAGACCTTCACTTCCTGTTATCTTAGTTCATAACTCTATATTGGCATCAGTAACCCCTCTACAAAGATGGGGTTGACCTACTAGCTCCCACATCATTTTCTTCCAGGATTTTGAATTGCAAGCATTCAGAACTCATAAATCAGGCTAATAATACAGCAGAGTAATAATAATAATAATAAAGGATGGTTTAAAAACTAACTTTGGGACTGCTCTTTACCTTCTTCTAGTGCTGATATATTAGGGGCTCATTGTTCTGATCCCCAGAATGAAGAAGTTGGGGTTTTTTTACATATTTAATGCAAACTGAAATTCCCAGCAGTACCGTGATACTGATACAGTGAGACTAACTGAAGAAATGGATATAACTGAGTTAATGAGATAGGAGAAAAGCAGAAGAAATGGTTATACAGCTTCCCAAGTAACATTTTTCTTGAAAGAGTTTGCTGTTATTTTGCTGTTTGCCCTAAATGTGGTGTAAAGGTTGGAACAAGGTAGCAGGGTAAAAGCAGTTATTAGAAATAAATTAAGCTATTTAATGTTTTATACATCTGCATTAGAGTTTCCTGTAGTGGTTATTACTATAATGCCTAAGTGTTCTCTAAGCAATTTAAATGTGCTCTGTGGACGTCTTAATGCAGTTCAGTTGAATCATCTCTTCTTTTCTCAATAGAGAGACAATTCTCAGGTGCACCCCTCTCCACTTTTCTTCCTTGCTATGTCTTACTCATGCTGTTAATAGTGGAAAAGCTTTCTTGGAGAATATAATTTTGCATGCATCTTGATGGTGGTCAGATGTGTCTAAAAGCTGATTGCATTGCTAACCCTTTCTAACTCTGAATGTTTCCTGGTTTTGGTCTTTTTGCCCTTTACCTTTTATGACCTGCCTAGTGCAGCATAGCCAGGCATGGTCAGAGATGCATTCACCTGGGGTTCCAGGTGACTTCAAAGAGGAGAACCTACCTTTGAGTAACAAAAACCCGTGAACTGAGAGAAATGAGCCCAAGCATCATGAGTTTTCAGTCACAACACTAGTCAGGAGGAAGCACTCAATGACCAGCAGAAGCCTCTCAAATCTCTGTAGAGACCCACTTCCCATAAAACCGTGTGAAATAGTGCAATACAAGGTTAATGCTTTCAGGCTTTCTCAACAAATTAATTCATTTGCTTTAGTGCAAACTCTGTGTGTGGAGTACAAGGAGTTTACATCAGAACAGCACTATTTTAGTACCTAGCAAGGTTGCCATAGGAGGCTCAGTGCCTAATTGCTATTGAAGTGCAATACTGAAAATCTCATGAGGCATTCACCTACCTCTCCTAATCCCTAATTATTTCTGTGTATTCCCTTACTAAAAAGCTATGCTTCCTCAGTAGTGCATTTTTGTGCTCGTTCCAACATGGCACTCTGGCAATATCCAGAAATGGCATCTCTTGTGGCTGGTAGTGTTCCTAAATACTGATTGTATTTGCAGAGAAGAGATGTACATGTTCACTTTCTTCTTCAGTATTTTTACATATTTATTAACAATTATAAATGTTACTTGGTTCTATCTGTAATACAATGTCTCTCTCTAGTACAAACATTGATACTCACTTTTCCAATAGTGTATGAAAACCTGCCAATGGCTATGTAGCAATATATATTTTTCCATTTACAAGACAATGGGAAGATGTATAAAATGTAGATGTATTTGATTGCACTCCTTCCCTTCTGCCTTTGATGTCAGTGTTCTCAGGTGAACAGTTCTCAACCTTTGGCAAACTGAGACCATTAGTTGAAACCATTCGAGCTGTAATCTATTTTCCTCTCAGCCATAATGAAACTGAAGTGGATTTTAGCTTTTTGAAGATTGCTTTTGGTTTGCTGAGATATGACCCTGTGTCTGAGACCACTTGTTTTAAATTAGGAGCAGCTTTGAGAAAGTGATGCGTGTATATATGTATTTATGGCTCTTCTAATGCCATCGATGTTCACCTTTGACAGCAGAGATACTTAGTTTTGGAAAACACATTCATGCAAAGAATACGCAATAACAGTTAGTATCTGCTAAAGTTTCTCTTACACCGTCTTCCTCTCCATTTTCTGTGTTTTACAACAATGTTTAGGAGGTTCGGAGGTTTTTGTCTTCTCATTGAATCTAAAAGAAATGCTGAAGTCAGAGGCAGAGATGGGCTATTGTGAACTGTTCAACCATTATTTTGGCTTTCCCTTTCATTTATTCTTGATAATTCTGTCTCCTCTTCAAGATGTCTGATGTGAGACTCATTTAAGGAACATTTTAAATTGAAATTTAATTAACTGGAAGATTTTTTAAAACAATTGTTGAGGGCATGGTATAAGGGCTTGTCTTGCCTGGAAAGACTTTAATACAGCTCAGGACCATTTCAGAGGAAAGGCAGGTGTAATTTCTAGACCAGTGACATTATCAGCTTCATCTCTCTAGGTTTTATTTTAAGGAGACGAAATATTTACAGATCTATAAGAACATGCCTGTAATACCCTGAAAATATTCTGCTACTGGTCTGGGATTGACATTTAAGATGTCATTTGGTGCTCTGAATGGCGCGTGTTCCAGTCTAATGCTGACATCAGACCTGAAATCTGGGATCTATAGTTTGGTCCAGAGCTGTGAGAACTTTACAGATTTATTTAACTCAGAAGCTGGAATTGGAAGATGAAACAGTGGAAAACAGCCCTGTTTGAATAGAATCTATGCAGATCCAGTAGTCAGCTTCATGGACCCTTCTGATATCTGATTTTCTGCTCTCCAAACATGATAATACTATTTTTCAAAAGTTGCTTTAGAGTGAGATTCTGTAATTCTGGGACATGTGTTGGCTGGTATTTATACCAGAAATCTTTATACATGCAAAGCAGAAAACACCACTGGAATTGCTGGAGAACAAAACTTGTCAGCAGTATTAAGTTTTTGCAAGAAGGCACTAGAGATAAACTATGCGAATTTGTTGCAACACATAAGTCTGAGTAGCTCAATTTCAGTCCACTAGAGGTCTGTGAAATTATTTCCGAAGTATGTGTTTAATCATGTTTTGCAGAAACCTTGTTGAGTCTGATACAGTTAAGATAAAAATTTTTTGATCCTGTTTCTATTGTTCTTAAACGAAGGACTACATCCACATAGAGTTCTATTTAAGAGACATAGCTGATTTAGAAAACAGTCCTAGCTGATTCTTTATTCTTGGACCAGCACAGGGAATTTCTCTAACTACTGATTGACTAATATACCATGTAAAATATTGGCTTTCTTTGCAAATGGTCATTTTTTCAAATAGGAAGAGAGTACCATGTGGTGCAGAGAGTTCATTAGCATGAAATACCCACTCCATCGTGGTTCTTCACAGTGCTAAATTTACTTAAGTGGAAAAGGAGCCAAGATCCATGGCCTTGCATGGCTAATGAGGTTTTCCAGAGCACGGAGAGGACACAGGTGGTTATCTATTAGCATCTAGCTCAGACTGTTTGACTTGCTTTCAAATCGGTTGTTAAGCCTCAAAGCTCAGCTTCCAAATATATCTGGGGTAATAGTTTTTCAGTTTTTTTGGTGCTATACTAGCTAATTTCCTTTAGTTTCTTTTCTAATTATAGTTATATTAGAACATATTTTATCCCTAATTTTATGCTGCATGTGTAGTCAGTTTAACTCGGCACATAAAACCATCTGAAATAATGCTCTAAAAGGCATTAGTAAATTTGTGATTTTCGTAATAAAACCAGTGCCTGGTGTTAGCATTCAAGAGCATAAGCACAGCATTACAAATCATAAGATAATTGTGGCTATTCAGAAAGGTACAGGTAGGCTCCATACATCCTAATCTTTAATCCCAGTTGCTGCAGTTCAAAGAGAGTGATTGTGAGAGCATAAGATGTAGCAAAAATGATGGTATTCAAAATTGCCTGAATTAATTTGAATATATTATTTTCATCTCTGCTCAGGATTCAATATTTCACTTGGTTTTGGTTAAATTCTTTGTATTTGGTTGATATTCAGAATGTAGTTCATTTGTGCATTGCTAAAGAGTGCTACTGCACAATGATTTTTCGTGCCTTGAAATATAATTACTGTAAAGCTGGATATCATTGATAAATGGAGGCTACTTATCAGTATTAAGCATATAGGGAAATATGAAAGGGAATAATGTAATTTGTCTAAAGCAATTAGTTGTCTAAATTAGAGATAAAGGATTAAGGATGAGACATTTAAAGAACCAAATAGAATAAATATATGAAATGTTCAAAAGTACAAACATGACACTTCTAAGTCGGTAGCCCATTGTAAGAGAACAGGTGCCTTTGTATTTTCTGTGCAAAAACACAGAGTACACAGTATTAAATGAGGCCTAGGTGTGATACACATAATCACCTTAGAAAGTAATAGATAGGAAAGGCTGCAATGCACTGAAGTCTTGAAACATGCTCCTTGTGGCATATTTCCACTAAAATGAATAGTGACCACTGGCAAAATACATGGAGAGCCAAATCCTCTACTTTGAGATGCAGAAAATAATATATTAAACTGCTTACAGCAGTGTTACTATTGTTGTCTGAAATATATTGTGCTGGCTCTTAGACTGGAATGCACTTCAGCTGCCAGGAATTTGATCTAATGAATTTTTAGAGGGACTATAGGATAAAGTCTGACCAAGGACCAATGCTGGGCTCTGTCCTATCACCAGGATGTGAGTAACAGCAAATGTCAGTTGGGTCAGGAAACCATGCCAAATATCTCTGGGCACTAGTGGCATTTAAACTATATATATATTAAAAATGCAAATTTCCCTTTCCTTCCCTCCCATGTTTCCAAAGGCAATTCAGCACAGATGTAGCATCATCTGCATATTGCTCCACCAGTCCCTTGGAAGCCTAGTTATCATCATTTTTATCACAAAAACAGAAAGGTAAAATTTGTAGCTCTTTTTCTCAAGGAGCAAGAGAGGAGAAACTCACACAAGAGTCTGGGATGTTTAGAGGGTTGTAAGAAAACCATCATTCTACTTCGTGGGTCTTCCAGAAGAGACAAAGACAAGATCTGGGTGAATGCTAAAAAAACCTATGGGCTACCTTCCTAAAAGAAAATATAAAGTTACCAAAAAAAGAGTTCCTGCAAAATTGAAACTCTTTTCCTGGTCTTTTAAAGTAGATCAAAAGTATTTCAGTATTTGAGTGACACAGCAAACATAACCTTTATTTGAATAAAAGATACTGTTGTGGTCTGTGTCAGAGCTTGAGAAGCAAGTAAAAGAGAACGACTGATCCGAAGGACAGAACCAAATACAAAACAAGGCCCTTCACTGAAACAAGAATCCAACTTATTTTCCTCATTTCTGTGAAACACAGGATGGTGGAGTTACCATCACTACCGCCACGAATAGGCTCTGGTATGATACTGAAGCGAAAGTACTTTTGAAATAATTATTTATGTATCATTTTTCAAACAGAACATAGAAGATATTGGGATGACTTTGTAAATTTATTTTATGGGCAATTTCACAGCTTTTCTCTCCTGTTGAGAATTTGATAATGGATATTGATTGTCTCTAAAGTGAGTGCAGGAGTGTGTGTAATGGTATTGCTATGCTCTATTTGCTTTACATGCATTGTAGCTGAGAAAATAAATAAGAGTCCCCATGTTAACAATTATGTCACAGAGAAGATCACTTTTGCATTTCTGGATCATGGGAATATATTACTAAGAAAAGACGAATCCTAAATGCCCCATATAAAGTGTCTGCTCCCACTTTAGATCCAGAGTGCTAGACCTCAGACAGAGCTATTCTAATCTGTGATTCTAAAAGGTGAAAAAACCAAACCATAAAGCTCCTGGAACTGTCTCTAGAGGAAATCTTGACCCTCTTTTTCAAGAGGAAATTGTATTTAGTGTAGACCTACCGTATTACATACTATCAGTGTGTTTTGGCTGACTGCTGTGGCTGTCAAGTCACTGAAACGGAAGGGAATCTGAGTGAAGAACTGTTTTCTTCTGTCCTGAAAAGTGCAGATGTGAAGGTCAGTGAAAGATCAAGGATGACTTTTTGACATTCTCTTTTCTTGTGTTTTGTGAAGTTTTAAAGCCAATGAGTAGGAAGAAAGAACAGATACACCTGCATTCAGCAGTACACTATGAATTGTACGTGGAAGTTGCAGTGGTCTTTAGCTGAGCATTGGTTTTGTGGCAATGTGGGGAGGTTGGGGTCCTGAATTCACAACGCCTGTACGTCAAAAGTAGATTGGGGCTTGCAAACAGATGAGGAGCATGTTCCTCTCAAACTATGTATGAACATTCAGCATGCTAGCTGCAACTGATCTGTTTTGTCTAAGTTCCTCTGCTTGCTCTTGATTGTATGGGAAAACTGAGAAGGAAGTATTTTGATGACTTTTTCACCAATATTTTCTCAGACGATGTTATTGCCTCTGCATTTCTGATTAGTCTGACTATCTCTGTTTGAAGTTCTAGAGGATGGAAAGCATTTCCTTAAGAAAGTATGCGCTGTTGTCACAGTCCAATACTCTCCAACTGGGTTCTTTTAGATATTTCATACTTGGACAGTGTAATATTTAATATCAAATCTACTTATTTGAAAATAGGTGATATTACATGAGATTCCCAAATCAGCAAAGTGATACAAAATATACTGAAAACACAGTACAGATCTAAGTTATACCTAGCAAAACATAACAGCTGTACTGGGCATCCCCAGTCACCAGGAAGGATTACATGGCTGGAAGCCAGCTCAAGCACATAGCTCTCCTCAGAATACTTTTGCTATTTGTCTAGATTTATACTCTTTGTTGGGCTGAACCACTTATCTACTCCCCAGCTTCCATGCTGGTCTGGCTAAGAAAGGGAGATATTTGCACTCTTTTAATAACTCAGGGAGAAACCCTTACACCAGTTGACCAACTCAGCTCTTTGTAGCTGTTTCTCTAAAGCAAAGGCTGCCTTCCAGTCCCCTTTGTGTTGTGATAAAGTCGGCTTGTTTGCAACAACTGTGGGCAGTCACAGTCAGCATTACTCCCTGACCTTCACAGTCACAGCCCTGTTGCCCATCTCCTCTGAGTCTTCTTTGATTACAAGGTTTTATTGGCTAGTATGTGAAGCAGTATTTTTCACTTTTTCTTCCAAATACTGAAATTACATGATTCATAAATGTAACAGGTACAAAGGTGAACCAAAGTTAGTAGTGCAATTCCCCAGGTTCTTCAGAGAACCCTTAGCTTTCTATACCCACCTCTTCTTAAAAGATGAACACGTGTAGTGTTCTAATTGAATGTCTGAACAAATTCCTGTTTATATTGACACAGAGTTCCCAACAGTATACCTCTGGTTGTGTCCTCGAAGAAACACCTATTTAACAAAGGCATGTAGCAGTTCACTACTGTAATGATCCCTCAAGAGGAATTTAATTTTTAATTAAGTGAAGCAGTGTGTTTATTCTTGCTATATAGCTGATTTATCAGGGCTTTTTTAGCTGTGTAGGGGAAAGAGACTAAATTAAACATACCTTTAATGAGATGATGGGGAATTGACCTTTGCTGTCATCTAGAGGACAATATATAAACACAAATATTGAGGGAATTGTTCCAGAAAGGTTATATAATAGCTATTAAAAGGCATCTTAAGTAGTGGCAGATTGGTGGGAAGAAACCTAACCCATTTGACTAAAAGAGTTTCATGGAAATTGCTGAAGTTACATCTCGATTATTAATGATCACCTCTGATAAAGAATCTAGTGTAGCACAGTCTACCCCTTCAGAAAAATTAAATGATCTTCAGGACCCCTGATGTCAAAGTCCTTAGTAAAATACCTAGTTAATCACAAGATCACCATTATTTTCCTGAAAATCTTAACTGGAAAGTTGGTCAAAGAGTAGAAATAGCATGAAGATCCTTCCAGTAAAATTGCGGTGCAGTGAAGTTGGTAGCAAAACTATCAACTATTTCTGCAGGATGGAAATTTCATATAAGATCTTCCTACTCCTTCCCTAGTGCAGTACAGTATAATCTTTATGCTAGAGCTTCATTCAGAAAGGAAGTAACCATAATCTTATCAGTAAAGTCCTTTTACTGGGATAAATAGATCTGTGCATCCATTTCTTGGCAAGTGTAAGGCATGGGAATGAATTCACTCTATCAGTGTGCTGGTGACTCCAGGCAGAATATATCTTAGCAAATTATTCCTATAATAGCAACAAAATGATAACCTGACATGCATTTTTTATCCCCTTTGTCTCTGAAAAAATGTACTTTGTGGGAAAACTGTTATGTATTATACTTTAATGAGGGCATAATATTTTATGATAAGAGGTTATATTGCTAAAAAAATTTTAAAACATTCAGATGCTAAGAAATAGAAAACTATGACGTTTACTTATGGAGTGATTTTGTGTTTTTCTTTCTTGAAAAATTTTTGCATAAAACCTTTATTGATAAATTACTCCTCTACCATTCAATCAGTAGAAAGAATAATAATTCAGCCTTTATATTCTCTTTTGTCTCCTCCAGCCATTTGAATTAAGCTGGTATGTGGTCTCTGTTCTCAGGACACCAAGGGGAATTAACCTCAGTGATTTTTTTAGTTGTCTCTGTCCTCATTTATGCCTTAGGCACCACTCCAGGGATACAACTAGAAGGTAATTATCCAGACACTAGGGAAGGGAAGTTAATGAATTGGAAAGCAGTATTGAAAGGTAGCCTTTGCTAACTAACATGCACATTTTCTGGCTCTGTGAAATAATGTCCTTGGAAAGACAGCTGCAAAAAGGGAAGCCCTTTAGATATTTCCTTAGGGCTTTTATACATGCAGTTGCATATTGACTTACAGATGTGGACTCATGAAACCATACAAAGTGACATTCCAGAGCAACCTTCAATTAGTCCTTTTAGGGCTGAAAGTCAAATTGGTTTTAAGGTGTATCCTATTTTCTTTATGAAAGTGCTTATGTATTTGATAACTAGTAATTGGACTAGATCTGTTTCATTTTGCTTGGACTCTATGCTACCTTGGGTGTGATCACCAAGCCTTTCAGCTTCTTGTACCTTTTGAGCAAATTGCTCATGACTATTTCATGATCATTTTTTTCTACTTGGGGAAACTGAATCAAGGACCTTTTAAAACTGCAACAGATACTTAGAGGGAGAATAGGGGAATACGAGATAGCTTTTTGCCTGATGCCCACAGCTAAGCTGCTCTTCCCTTTTATCTGCTAAGAAATGCTTCTGGCATGTTGGAGAGGTGTGGAGAGGAGTGACTCACACTGCATATACGGTGTATGAAGTAGTCATGATTCTCCTTAGGAGTATCAAAAGATGCAAATCATACAGGCATGCAACTTGAGGACCTGAACCTGCATAAAGCTACCCCCGTAGCCTTGTATCACCATTGCCCATATAAAGAGAAGAGGAGGGTGTGTCTGTTGCTTCCTCTTCCTGACAATACATGCCCAGAGGCTGAGAATGCACTCAGCTAACGAAGCCTCTCTGGGCTATGCCTACTGTCAGAAATGAGCAGCTTATTCTTTCCTGCTAGAAGAAAAGAAGGACCTAATTCTTAAGTAAGATGTCTCCCTTTCCCCCTGTTGGAGGAAGCTGCTCTGAACTTTGTCATCCCCTAGTATCAACACATATGTGTGCCGTGTGTGTGCTGTTACCAGCGTGTGGTAACGCAGGTGGCCGAAGCCACCCAAACCTCTAAGGGCAACACCAACCCCAAGCAGTGGTCGTCAAAGGCTTAAGGCCCTTCTCTCGCTCCTTGGCTCGGGTGAGAGCCCACAGTCCCCCAGCGCCATGTTTGTTATACTTAGTTATGATTGGTTCATGTTTTCCCCTCCCGGTTTTATGTATGAAGTTATTAATATTCATTCCCCTTTATTAATATGTATATGTTCTAGAAAGTTCTGCTTTATTCAACACACCATTGCTTTCTCCTCCAAGTCCCTCCTATGTCCCATCCTCATTTGTCCCCTTAACTGTCACGCTGCCTTTATCTCCAACTTTATTTGCTGTTTCCGTTATCCCTGCCCTCCTTATATAAGTTTAATCTCCTCATTAAAATTTGGCTCTTCATCCCTGTTCCTCTGCACTAATAAGCCTTCACTTGGATTATCATATGAGGAGTCCCCTCTCTCTTTCTTTGCCTCCACCTGCACGCCCAATCACCTGCCCAAAGGAAGCTCTCTCAGGTGGGGAGCCAGTCCGCTAACTCTTTTGTCGCCTCCTCATTAAGGGCACAGCAAGCATACTCTCGAGCTATCTGGTAATTGGGCTTGTGTGCGTTACCAGTGTGCTCCTGTGAGTGTCTGATTTGTGAGCTGGGTAGCTTGAGATGCCAGGGCCAGGCTGTTTGCCAAGTTTCATTTGAGGTCTCTTTCCCACAAAGCTTCTTACAGCAGGTGTTTTCATCATCCCTTGGGCATGAGGTTTGAATCACACTGTTGCAGCTTCAGGAGATTCCAGCATAGGTGGTGAGATAAAAGGTTCTGCTATGAGGGCTCAGAGTTGTTTGTCTGTTCTGGATCCACTTGTTCATGTGAAGATGTTAGTTAACACACCTGGAGTCTCTTTGGTTAACACCAGAGAGGTAACTTTTCACAAATGCTTGTGACTTGTTCTGCATTGGTCTGGGATCATAAGGTCAGTATACTATGGAAGCAAACATCATCTTTCCTTCTATTCAATAAAAGAAGTCGGCTAATGTTGCTGATTTGTCTTCTATGGCAACTCTGGGAATGTAAGCCTCTGGGCAAAGAGGGGATTTTCTTTGTGCTTTATTTCTTCATCTTTCATCCTCAACAAGCACAAGCATAACTTGATCTAAAGAAAAGTCACATGGTGAAATATTATATATTTTTGAGCCAGTTACTCTATTGTAATGGGTACACCTCACAGACAACCAGAATCTCTGAGTATGCTTTAGTGACTGCATTCTGCCAGCAGATTTGTTCATATTCTGGGAGCTGTTTTTCTACTTCAGTTCCTTCTGTTAAAAAATTTTCAAAAATATCAACTTACAGTGTGATTTATTGCTCATAAGTATTGTGTCTACCACATAAGTTAAATCACAGAATGGGTCAGATTGGAAGGGACCATATTGGGTCATCTGCTCCAACTTCCCTGCTCAAACACGGTCATCCCAGAGCACACGGCACAGGATTGTGTCCAGATGGTTCTTGAATATCTCCAGCGAGGGAGACTCCACAGCCTTTCTGGGCAATCTGTTCCAGTGCATGATCACTCACATAGTAAAGAAGTTCTTCCTTATACTCAGATGGAATTTCTTGTGCATCAGTTTCTACCCATTGCCTCCTGTCCTGTTGCTTGGCACCACTGACAAGAGCCTGGCTCCATCTTCTTGACACTGAACCTTCAGATACTTACAGACATTGTTGAGATGTACTCTCAGTTGTTTCTTTTTGAGGCTGAACAGGCCCAGCTCAGTCAGGCTTTCCTTGTAATAGAGATTCTCCAGTCCCTTAATCATTGTTGCTCTTCTGCTGGACCTGCTCCAGATGTTGCCTCACCAGGGCCGAATAGGAGGGCAGGATCACCTTCTTCAACCTGTTGGCAATGCTCTTCCTAAGGAACTCCAGAATACCATTGGCCTTCTTGGCTACAAGGTTAATGGACAGCTTGTTGTCCACCAGGACCCCCAGGTCCTTCTCCTCAGAGTTTCTTCCCAGCAGGTCACCCCCAGTCTGTGCTGGTACCTGGGGTTATTCCTCCTCAGGTGCAGGACCCTGCACTTGCTTTCACTGGATTTCAGACAGTTCTTCCCTACCCATCTCTCCAGACTGCTGAGGCCCTTCTGAAGGGCAGCTCAGCTCTCTGGGGTACGGGCTGCTCCTCCCAGCTTTGTATTGTCAGGGAATTTGCTGAGAAGGCATCTGCCCCTTCATCCAAGTCACTGATGGAGAAGTTAAACAATTCTGTGCCCAGTATTGAACCTCGAGGGACCCCACTAGAGAGAGGTCTTCGACAAGACCCTGTGCCACTGATTAGAATCCTCTGGGATCTGCCATCCAGCCGGTTCTCAATTCACCTTCTTGTCCACTCAGTGAAAAATATAAATGAATACACATTAAGCATAATGATAATTGGGTGATGTTCTTCAAGCTTTACACCCCAGCCTTCTGTTCTGTGCAGTTTACAGAATTCATATGTGTAGACAATGATGATGAATGATCAGGGTTGTAGAACAAATACATATTGCTTACTATCAGAAATTTTCGACCTCTATTACCGACAGTGTTTTGCTGTACTGACAATCAGAATGTCCATAAACCACCTGTGCTGTAGTGGCGTTTGGATTTAGCAGTTGAAATGGTGAGCTGAGTAACTACTGTTATGAACTGAAAGTATTCTGCCTTTAATGAACATATTTTCCAGTAAAGGCACTGTGTTATTCCCAAGCAGGACGTGTTTATTTCTCCTTTTTTTCCTAAGAAAAAGAATAGAAAAAAAATGAAATAAGAACTTCATATGCTTTTCAAGGAGTCTCTGTTGCAGAGTGATGCACAAAATGCATGACATGCATTTTTTCACCTGTTTCTTATTATCAGGAAAAAGTAACAGGAATTCCAATTAGTCTTATGATTGGCTTATGTATTTCAGTCTTTTAAACTAATCTATATTTTACAAATTTCTAATTAAAGTGCAATAATACTTTGAGAAATTACTCCTAACAAGGCTGGGAGGGGACAATTACAATTATTGTTTTCATTTTATTTCCTGATCTCTTAATGAATTCTGTATAAACCATATCAGGAAAATGAATTCTTAAAATATCCAGCTATGTAAATTTAATCATCTGTGGAAGTCAACAGGGGAATATTTTACAGTTTTCAACACATCATCCACAGTATTTTAAGAGATATTTTGTGAATAAATACATTAATGCTGCATGAGCCAGAAAATAACCCACGTTTTACATGTGTATACTACTTTTATTTTATGTGTTGTGATACAAAAGGTTTAAAATGTATTTTTTTCACAGGAATTCATAGAGGTTAAAAGTACAGTTCACAGAGGCACTAACATGTGCTTTACAACAAACAAATTCAGTGTTTGCCAGGCTGTACCTTAGTAGGCTTGTTCTAGTATAGATATTTGTCTTTTTGCAATGAGTGACAATGTTGACTCATGTTTTCCGTGTAATCCATTATAAACTGCATATCTTTTCTGTAGAACTGCTGTCTAGGCAATCATTCCTGATCCTGGGTCATGTAATTTATTGTTCTTCTCTCTATATGTGTACCCTTCCGTGCTCCACTGTATTATTTTTTTCAGCCTGTTTCCCTATTTATCAGGATGGTGTTGAATTCTAATGCTGCTCTCTATCATAGCAGTAGTGTGTTCTGATAGTGGGTGATATAATGTAGTAATTTAGTGAGAATAATCTCTCTTCTACCCTTCAGGTCTTTAATACGTGTAATAAGTAATACAAATACATTAATTAAGACCAAATAAAGAACCCTGCAAAAGTACAAAATGTCTTTCCATTTTGATAATGAACTAATGATATTCAATCTCTGGCTGACCATTTTCCAGCCAGTTTTGCAGTCTGTAATAGCTTTTACATAATAGTTTTGTCCGGCCCAGGCTTCCCTAGCCTGTTTGTAGGAATGTCATGGGAGAAAGTGTCAAAATATTAATAATCTTGGGAAAGAGAGGAGATTGGTTAAAAATGTTCCTGGAAATTTTTACCAGGTTACTGGGAACATTGATTTGACATGATTTATCTCTGACAAACCCATCTGCACTCCTCTTTGTCACTGCCCTCTTCACAACTCTTTCAGCTGGTTTGGCTGTCCATTCCTGGGCTGAGGTTACCCTGGCTGATAGCTCCTCAGCTCCCACCCCACAACTCTGTAGAGATAAGACTGTGTCATCTGGTACCTCACTTATCTTTTTCTGTAAAATAACTGCTAATGTATCTGAGATTGCCTGACTCAGTTTCTTAAATTTATGTGGTGAAATTCTTTAGGTTTAGTCATTCAAAACCAACTAAGCTTTATAAATATCCTGTAGCCTAGAGTGGCCTACTTTTTCTCCCTGCTCCCTGCTTCCCTAAGAAAAAGAAAGAACCCAACAAAACCCAACAAAACAAAACAAACCAAACCCCCCAAAACCCCAAAAAACCCAAACAAACAAACAAACAAAAAACCCCAACATGGAAGTGCATATGTGTTTATAAGAAAGAGAAGACTAGACACTCCATATGTTGAATTTCTAATGCTCTGTGAAAGTTGGAGCCGTTATTATTGCTAGGCTATATTATTTATTTAAGATAATTTTCAGATATGAAATGATAGGAAAAATAGCTGTGAAATGATAATTTCTCCATTTCACACTCAGGAATGCATTCATCTTATCACGACGAGAGGGCAGCACTGATGAACTGAAATATTGTTTTATTGTTGATAAGGTTCAGCCTTATCCTATTAATCCATTTCCAGTTAACTTGTGGATAGAAGTCATTACACAGAAGCCTCAAAGGTGGACAGAAAGCAAAATTATTGCCCCACATTTGCCAAGAAAAAAGCTGCAGAAGGGTTTGAATATGTAAGGGACTGTAGAAATGTTAATGGTTATCACTGTAACATAAGTATAGGATCTGTGTAAACGGACAGCTTTCGAGGGGCTAACAGGATACAGTCTTTCATGATTCCTGAGAGTTTGGTACATAACTTTCATCTTGTTTGAAAGACAGGTTCGGGACTTGTATTGGGACCTTCAAGATCAGCACTGTTTCTGCAAAACCTTGGGCATTCTTATAGCATCACCTTCCAATCTCAGAAAGTTTTTAGACAATGTCAAAGAAGACGTTATCAATGCTGATATAGAGTAACTACTTCAAGAATCATGTGAAGATATCATCAAGGTTTTTATTGAAACCAGGATCATCCATTTATCATTGCCACTGAAAATGGTCATTGTACCTGTATGTGCCCTAATCGCCGGTGGTTTATGCTGGGTGACGTTGCAGGAGGGAGGAGGTGGCCAGCAGCCCTGGGCTATGTGGGCTTTTAGCCCAGACAAGGGGCAAGACAGGCATGGGATGTGGGGGAGATCTGAGAATGGCAGTGGTGTAAAGCTGATGACACTGAGGTTTGTCCACCAGTGGGTCATAGAGGTATAGGTTTTGCTGGCTTTCCTATTCACAGGGCTAATTGTTGGAATGGTACTTTACTGTCTTTTTTATGGATACAGAGTTACATTAGAGGATTAAATTGTTGTGTTTTGCCTTATCAGATGTTTAATCTGCTAGTTTTTGTGTATATTCATTAAAACAGAGATGTTTGTGATGTTGCAAGTTTCTCTTACGAGGTAAAGTACCTTTTAGTTTTTATTTTAAGAAAAGAAGAGTTTCAGTGTTGCTTTTTTTACTCTTTTACCCTCTTTTGGTTGCAGCTGTTTATTAATCCAAAGGAATATAGGGATTATTTTCTCCATAATACTGATGTGCCAGTTCTGATGTGTCTAGAGGCAACATTTGAGTGACATAATTGAACTTGGTGCTGAGACGGTCTTAATTACATTAATTTTAATTATATACAGTACATTATAATTACAGAGACTGAGACAGAGGGGCTCCCATCTATTAAGATTCTCTGCAATGCATTTGCATAATGGGACCTATTTCTGTGTGCAGTGTTACACTTTTTGATGGCTTCATTATTGGTGGAAGGTAGTTTTTTTAAAAATTTCATTTACATTTGTGTTTCTAGTAATCACATTTGAAAGCCACCGGAAAGCCTTCATTCCCCTGCACCAAAAAGATGAATCTTAAACAACATATTTGAATTAGAGGAAAAATTAAAGAAGCTTCTTCTTTGCTTGTTACTCAGTTCCTGTGCAAGACAGGGCTTCCAAGGATTCAACTAGGAAACCAATGAAAGAGTTTTTATAACAGTTGAAGAGCACTCACATGTAATAAATGAATGATGCCCAACCTTTCTGTTCACCACAAAATCTGCATGGCTACGGTCAAATACATGTTGAGAAGGGGCATATATTTGCCAGTAAATACAGATTTCCCAAAGGGAGTTTTCATCTCTGCTACCTTTCTTAGACCCCAATTTTATGTCCCTGCTGTGGGACATGCGTCTTCTAGCGTTCAGTATGGTAGCTTCCCCGGAGTCCCTGGAAAGGTCTCAGTCCATGGCCGTGTCCTGTCCCATCCTTTCCCCTGGCACAAAAAATGTGCAGGGTAATAAATTTCCCTTTGTAGGACCATTATGATAAAAGGCTGGCATAGGGCTGGCTCAGCTCTCCTATCAACACTGAAGTTACTGGTGTTACCAAACACCGGGTGGGCTCAAAATCATGGGTCTCAGCCCCAAGAGAGGGTGCTGTGTAATCAGCCATATTGTAACAGAATTAGGCTATGGTGACCCTCTCCCTTGGCATTTTGTGGTACGCTTTGGAGATAGAGAGCACCTTTAATTTTGGAAAATGTTGACAGGCTCAGAGTCTGCTCTTTGCTACATTCACAGCTGTCATTCACTTCTGCTGCCTTTAAGTATTTCCTAAACACCTGTCACTCTGATACTACATTAATTCACTGAGCCTAACCTCAACACATTTTTCTCTCACAGAGCAATATTTATTTGCTTGAAATTCCTTTCTTGTGGGATTTGGGGGATTTTTCTTTTTTTCTTACTGAAAACTTTCTCACTAAGTTGAGACACATACAATAGCAAATACAGCAAAGGAACAAATTATAATATGTTTGGGAACAGCAATCTCAAAACTAACTGAATGTCCAGCTCCAGAGGGGTATTTTTGACTGCCTTTAATTAGCAGTCTGGAATCTGGACCATAACATCTAAATATAACCATAACATCTAAATATACCTGCGTGATTCAATACTTTATGTCTGGCCTTTGAAAAGAAATACAGAACTTGATAAGGTTTGGGGCACGGTCAGATGGATTAACACATCTAATCTGATTAACTACTCCATACATGATGGTCTTTATTTTCTCCTTCCAAGTGGATGTTTCCCTCCCCCAGTTCAGATGACTGCTTTCTCCATCTATCTTTTACCTAAATAATTTTGTGTAGAACTGGTAAGAGAGTAGTAACACATGTAGACTGGGATGTAGGGTGGGAAAGGAGGCACAATTCTCAATATAGGGGTAGAGGTACACAGCTGGAGATAGTAGAGGTTTACCTTGAATCAGAAACAGACAGGGTAGTTTAGTCTGTAAATTCTCTGAATACTAAACTGCTTTCATTAGCTCACCAAATTATGAGGCACGATCAGATGTTTTCTAGTGATACTTTATTGACAGTAAACAATTAATGGAAAAATTAATTCTTTGTCTATCTGGAAAATCTTTTTTTTTTTTTTACCACTTTCTAATATTTAATAATGAATTGAAAATTCAATAAATTCAATACTTATTTAAATTAATTCAGTATTTAATAAGAAGGTGTATGCTGGGTCTAGTCAAATCTGAAGCAAAATGAATCTTTTCACTGAAACAATATAAAATATTTAAATTCAAATTGGGTTAAGAAAATATTCATAGGCAATTTTGTTTAGTTCATTGCTGACTTATAGTTTGTGTCCTTTTCTCCCTTATCAGACACACTCCCTGAAGCACTATATTCTGCATTGTGTAGTGTGTTTTTTCTCTGCCCAGGCTCTGCATTGTGAATCATAAGAATCACATCTCTGTTGATGCACTTCAAGAGGGACAATTTCACCACATAATCTTGCCCAGATAGGGAACAGGCCTTGTAGGACACCCATAAAGGGGTATTGTTGTATCAGAAATACAGCTAATGCTGTCCTTGTTTAGGACTAACTTGCCTGTAGAAATCCTGAATTGAATTTAATTTTGGAACTTCCACCCTTTAAAAAGTATTTGTATTCCAAAATGTGGTCATAATTTTGGAGAGTCATGCTGATGATGTGGCTCACGTTTCTTTGCAATAGTCGTAAATGATCAGAATATACCATAAAAATTTTGTATTTCTTAGTTATTCCTTCTGATCTGATACCGAGCAGCAGCAAAGAATAATTCCAACATTAGGGCTTTTTTTTTTTTGTCTCTTTGCTCTGATTATTAATTAATACTGCTAACACTAAATTTCATCTTTCATTTTTATCACTCAGCCATTCAACAACATGCTTTAATTTTGTACGACCTGAATACACTACTGAGCTGGGTTGGCCCTGGATAGAAACCCCCACCCAGTTACTCACTTTGGCCCACTTACTGGGGAGGGGATGGTAAGGAGGGGAGAAAACAGTAAAAAAAAAAACAAAACCAGAAGCTAGTTAAAGACCAGTTATGTCCCTTTCAACCCAAACCATTCTATGGTTCTATGACCCTTCATGCATGCTGCCTTTGAATACAGTGCTGCAGCTCTGTCTAAAATCCTATAGGGTGATTCTTTGCTCAGTACTTTTGAATGTGCTTCACAAATTATATGAAGCCAGAAGGAATATCTCTTTCACCATCAACAGGTCCTCGTTAGCAGCCAAGGGCTGAGTCTTGTTCATGCTGTGGAAAGTAGTTAATACAACATGAAAAATGTGTGCAAAATATCTCACACAGAAGAAAGGATACATAGGGACAAAGGAAAAAATGGCATTGAAGACTGGGAGCCCTGGATGGTCCGAGTCACAGAGCAAAAAAAAAAAAAAAAAAAAAAAAAANNNAAAAAAAAAAAAAAAAAAATTAGAAGTAGAATGAGTCATGGAAAAGAAGGATGAAATAATTTCATTAAAGAGGAAAAATTCTTTGTCCTTATCCAAGGAGATTCAAACCCGGAACAGAGCATGAAAAAATTTTCTCATTTTTCAGATGAGGTCCATCATTTTAGAAAACTCTGCAACTGAGCCTTCTCTCCTTCAAGGCTTGATACAGGCCCTGACTGCACATGACAAAAATGATGTACCAGAGCAGGCGATGTTACATACCATCTTAAAAAAATGGATGTTAAACTTCATTGTTACCTTATTTTCTTAAAATTTGAATTGCTTCTACAATTATACAATTGGCTTGAATGAAGACAAAACTGTGCATTCAGTTACTTTTGTCCTCAAGGGGGAGAGAGACTTTGAAACAACTATTGATACCAGCACAAGGACCAGTGAAGGCTAATGCTCCATGCTGTTTGCTTCTTGCAGAATATATATTTCCATAACATTTCCACCAAATTATATCCACATATTTCTGTGGATGGAGTCTGGAAATCAATTCTAATTTGATTTAAGCAAATCAGTCATGGGTTGTCCTGTGGCTGTATTTAACCTGCTGCTCCCTTTGGGATGATTTGCCACCTCAGAAATAAAATTGGAAAGGTTTTATTTTCACCTTGACTTTGTTTTGTTTTATTCTTACAGATACATTTTGCTCTTGCCTGTGTTACAGCCTGAATAAGAAGTAAGCACATGAGTTAGCTCATTTTGCAGAACTGTGAATTTGATTTTTCTTTGTTGTTTTGCATTTGTTTATACAATTTGTAAGACTTAGCTCTGATCAAGGAAGTGTTCTGAACTCTGAGCAGACAATCAAATCTGTAACTTTAATTTTACAGTCTCAATTAGAACTCAGTATTACCAATCAATTAAAGAATAAATAGAGATGTGCTGACTCATTTGGAAAATTAATGGTGTTGGCAGTAAAGAGAGTGGACAGAGCAGGTGTTTGACCTCTGCCCTTGAGTAACTAAACCACTAAAGCTGAGACTGGATTCAAGAACAGGTATAATGTTTGAAACAAAAACGTTTTCTGGTACACTGGCTCACATCAGTCATATTCCATCACTCACTTGGTTTTAAGCCACAGTACCATAACAATATTTTTCCAGATGGGGAATGCCTGAGCTGATTATTTTGGAAAACAACTTGCCTGAGGATATTTTCTCATTGCTTGCATGCAAGAAAGAACATTACATATGATTTATGTGATAAAAAATATATTTGCCCAGACATAAATAGATATTAAAAAAGAGAACGGTTCTCTCAGCAATATTTTTCTCTTTTTCAAATATCAAAATAGTGATTTATTTCTGACAAAAGGCTAAATTCTCAGGCCAGGCTTTGATTAATCCTTCTGAAGTCAGCTCAGTAATATTTGACAAGACCCAACTGGGAAATGACTGTTCCGTAAAACATAAGAAACTGAAATAACAAACAAACAAAAACAAAACAAACAAACATGCACCCCTCCAACAGTCATGAATTGGGATAAGATAATTTCTCTAAAAGAAGTAGGAACCAGAAATATTTCACTATGCTTCCAAAGAGCCTGAAGGTGAAGATAGACCAGGAGATCTGAAATGAAGGTCCAGATCCAGCAGTTATTTTAGTTTTTTCTACAAAGTGAAATATCTGTAAGATTATATAATTGTTGCAGACCAGAGATGAGGATATTTGCCTGTCATGTCCTAGGAAGTGTCCACAGCAACTTCTCTCTGGCCCAGCAGGTCAGATGTGGGGGATTTGAAAGGTCCCCTCTGTGCAGCTGAACTGCTGCTGGATATCGCCTCAATTGGGCCATGAGAGAGTGAGGCTCAAGTCCAGTCACTAATTCAGGCAAGCAGGCAGTGACCATGTGCTCTCCACATTTTGGAGGTGCCTGGCCTCTAGGTTTCAATGTGGTGCTTAGATGCATGGTTTAGTGGTGGACTTGCTAGTGTCAGGTTAATGGTTGGACTCAATGATTTTAAGGGGCTTTTCCAATCAAAATGATTCTATTATTCTATTTTGGGGTGCCCCTTTGTCTGTGTATTGTGGAGAAGAACCAGCTGTCCTAAATGAAGGGTTGTGAAAACTGATGCCACAAAAGGATGATTTTTTTAGAGATCACATTCCCTGATGAAATTCTACATGGTCGGAAAATTCGCAAATAGGCATAGTTGCTGTCCTTGGAGTACAGAACTCAAAACACAATGGAATTAATGTAATTTAAATGTTTTTATAGCTTAAATCCATTCCTAGTACAGTACAAAATTTTGGAATTGGAAACATTTGTCAAGGTTTTTGGTGGGGATATTTGCTGAGACACATCTTCAGGTACCTACTATATTGGTAAGTAGCAAGGACTCATGCAGATACACCGGGGAGCAGCATCCTATAAATGCACTGAGTGGGTGATATTCTCCCTCCAAAAAACACTGGTGCTCCTGGGCAGTGACACTAAATTCCTGCAAACTGAATGATTCCTTTTAGGAAATAAGGAGAAAGAAATCCTCATATATGCTGTGCTGAGACACCAATGCTGTTCTGCTATATTTGTAGTCCTTCGCACATGCTGAAGTGAGGACAAGATTTGCCTTTTAGCAGCACATCCTGGTGGCTTGCGCAGAGGGACATGAGAGAGACGGAAGTGGCAAGAGGAACAGATAAGGTTCATAGATGCACTTTAAAGAACTTAGGATTTTTTCACCACACTGTGAAACAATGATGGTAACAAAGATGATAACAAAGAACCTAAGAAACTGAAAGATAGAGTACAAGTGTACATGTTCAGTGAAACATTGATATTCCAAGTGCTCTTCAAATAACTCTTATAACCCAATCCACTCATGCTTTTCAATAAAAGCATGTTTATGTCTTTTTGCAGCTAATAATAGAGATGTTGAGGAACATCAGCTTGATTTTATTTTAATTTATTAAATTTGTGAAGTGAATGGTACTGGCACCTATCAGCAAATCTCTCCAGAAGGACTGCATACTTAAACCTACGCATCCTCACTACGAGATAGTTTTTAAAACCTCTAGATCTGATATGTGTGGCACAGGCACCCAAATAGAGAGGATCCATTTCCCAGAGGAAATAGATGTATTTTTGCAAAAAATCCTGTTTGAAACTAGAATGATACTTTAGGAAATAGCACTTCATGGCTCTTTTTCATTGCTTTCCCTAAGTTATACAGTGGGCTCCATCCTTGGTGAGCAATCAAAATACTTCATCAGAGCTCCAGTTACTATGTCTCATGAGAAAAGTACTCTGATTGAGAGGTCTGATGAACACAAAGAAAGAGGAAATGTGAGCATCGAAGCAGTGTTTGTGATGAAACACTAAATCAACCTTTTCCAAATTTTGATGGTATGGATAACTTTTCTGGCCATTGAGAAACATATTTTGTTCAGCAAAAACACATTTTGCTGTCAAATTCTAGTTACAAATACATTTTGTCAGCTGTAACTGCAGAACAGTTGGGCAGAACACCTTGCTTGTTGCCTGACACTTTGCATATCCGTATTACTTTCATTCCATAGAACTAAATGTTTCACTTGGGCAGAGACTTCCAACTAAAAAGGTTAATCAAATATAGATAACAGATTGCAAGAAAACAGAATGGATACATCAGCTACACATGATTAAATTCTGTTTTAGAGTCTGCTAGGACTACTGACAGCAGTGTCCCCATCCTTATTCAGTGTAATTTAGCAGACGTTGGCTATGGTTACTTCAGTGATACAGATGCTTGTATAAAAACCTTATTAAATTTAGGATATTTAAGGTAACTTTTTGATGTATGGAAACACCTCCCATAATGGGTTCCAAAGGGATGCTGAGTTTATTGTATTTTGAAAAAAGACACCTCAGAAATGGAGTTATGAACACATCATCTGAAAATGATGGGACTTTCTTGCTCTTAAAATAAAGAAACCTCATTTTTACATACTGAATTTAAAACAAGACATCATTCTAGAGTGCCTTGAGTCTAGCTTGCAAATAAAAGAAAATGATTTCCCTTGGTGCATATATTTAATAAACCAAATTGTATAAACAGAATTGCTAATGGAGATCCCCAGGCCTGAAGAATTCACAAACAATGAGCTGCACAGAGAACAGTGTTTGAAAGTGACTTTATTTTCCCCTGAAAAAAGGTTAGCTGAAGAACACTAACATCACTCTCCATTAATCAGGAGTTCTAAACACCATGGGGAAATGACAGTTGCCTTCCAAGTTCTTTATGGCTTCCCTGGCATCCTGTGGACTCCTCCTGCTGCCATCACCCACACACCTTTGCTCAGCTCATACAACCTCAGTGTTTTATTCTATTTTATCAAATTCACTTTTGCCCACTGTTAACATTGTAGAAATGAATTAGGTGGTCCCTCAGGATAGTGTACATGCTGGGTTACTAAAAATCTACAATATATTTACACATGAAAGCCCCAAATTGTGTTTGTGGGATTTTTTATTGTGTGTTTTTTTTTAATTTAATTTAATTTTATTTTCATTTTATTTGATTTTATTTTCAAGTGCAGTTTTACTATATGGTTTCCTGGGGTAAGATTGCATGTTTTAGCTCTCCAGCATCTCTTTTTTTCTTAGCAAAGGCTGTCTTTCTGAATCAGGCAGGTTAATTTATTTTCTTAGCCAAAGGAAAACATCATCAAACTTTTAAGGAAAACACTACTGCGGTTTAGGACTACAAGAGGTTATTTAATCAGACCTACCTCACAAAGAACACAGATGCCAACTGATGGGGAAACATGCCATGGAGCTTCTGAGAACCCCTCCTTCACATAAGAACATAAAGGCTCTTTTTCTGCTACTGTGTCTGAATTTACCCTGTCACATAGAACCAGAGGCAAGAGGCACACTCTTTTTGGGGATTTTTTTGTTGTGGGTTTGTTTTTGTTCATTTGTTGGGTTGTTAACGGCTTATTAGCATTGATGATTTTGTAATATAAACCTGTTTGTAGTTGGCCTTTTTATACAGAAGGATGTGAGAAGTGACAAATGTGATTGCTAGTCACAGTATCAGCCCTGTCCTCAGTAAGGTCAGGAAACTGCTGTTTTTCCACATATCCAGGGACATTTGTTAACAGAGTCCTCTGCCTGCTTATAAAGCTCTGTTGCCTGATATTTTTGGTCTTAACAGTTAACACAGGTGCTGCTGATCCTTCTTTTCCTGTCTGAAAGTTACTAGGGATCTATTCCTAAGCCCTGTACCAGCAGATTTAAACCCATACAGCCAGTGAGACAGTTATTTTAAGGCCATAATGAGTTGATAGGAATTGTACCAGGCTCTAAAGGATAGCAGACAGCCACTGCTAGCTCTGCACTGTGAACCATACGCCAAAACTGTAGAATTAGACTTTTTTACAGATGTCCAACCCATGCTCTGTGAGCAAAAAGAGGTTCAATGTTTATGATATAAAGACATCAAGGTTAAAATGCAATTACAATGAAAGGATTTGAAAAAAACCCCAAATTGTAAAGACTGAATACACATTTATAATTACTTCTGCCTTTGCTTGCATTACAAAATTTTTGAGACTGAGACATCATTCTTTTGATATGTGACGACAATAGTGGCTCATTCTTTGTCCTTTTTCTTACATCTTGGAAAAAATTTCTTAGGAGAAAGAGCTGAAGATATTGCATGTGTTAAACTAAAGCAAGAGTTTTAAAATGCAAAGTCTACAATGTCATTGGAGAAGTTTTTGTCAGCATCTTCTATTTTAATCTGAAAGCAGATGAGGCTGCTGCTTAGGAAGGAAGACAAATTTCTCAGGATGCAAGAGGAAATTCTTAATACTCCTATATGGGTTTCTGCAATTTTCATGCGTTTCTATCATATCTACATCTTTCAATATCAAATTCAACCAGAACCAGATGGAGCGCAGCAATGAATGGAATGAAATCCAGGGCTTTTTAAAGCAGCTAAAGAAGTTAAGAGATTCCTGAGGATCTTTAAGCAAATTCCTCAGTGTCTTTTTGCATTTTATAGGACTTTGAATCCTATGGATAAGTTATCTTAGGGGTGCTTTTTCTATTTACTTACGGAAGCAGGTAACAGTCTGTCACTTTGTATAGTATGTAAAAGGTATATATCGACCCTGATGAAAGTATAACTTTTTAAGTCCTACTGTTTTCATCACATCTTTGTCACTTTTCTTAAGCTGATTATAAACCTAAATCCTGGACTTAAGCAATGAAATCAGAAGGGGAAACAATCCATTATAAACAGCTTAGAATTTAAAAATTCTAAAGTTGTACATGAATTAGAAAAATAAAAATATTATAGAGAGTGGAAGAGACTCAGTAAGTTTTGAAAAACAAGGATATGTGAGAAATAACCATAACATAGTATGGCTGCAGGCAGTTCAGAAAGCACTCAGTGTGGTCGAATGAGACAAATTTTTCATAAATATAATTTTGAGGAGATTTATGCTCAATTTTCTTGAAAGAAAGAAAAACATTCATTTATTAAGTGTTATTTTCCCATTCACTTCTGCCAAACATGTGCCCTGGCTACTTTATGTTGGTTTCTCATTTCTGATTACGTCTCATTTGATGATCTTGATATTATCAAGTCATTGAACTATCATGTTATTTTTTTCTGATTATGAGGTAGAAGACATCTTTTACAAAATAAACATTTTTTTCTGTTCAACTGCAGACAGATTTTAAAAACATTACTTTCTTCTCAGTTTGAGATGTTGTTAAAGAGGTCTATCGATAAAGCAATTTTCTAGTGATTCCTACTGGCTTATTGTTGCAGATGGTTTGTGCTCTCGTAATATTTTCAGTCTGGTTTCGTCTACTCAAACCCTGTGAAATGCCAAAATGAAACTGTTATAGTCCAGCTTTTCTATTCCTTAAAACTTGAATGTGGTATTGATTCTTTTACAGTTAGGTATCTATTACAATTATCCTAATAATGTAACATACTCCAAAAAAAGTTGGTCAATCAGTTTTTCACCAATCATCTCCACCTACCAAAATTCTGAGGAGAGAGAAAGAGAAAAAGAAGAAATAAATCTCACTGAATCTTTATGTAAAGACAAGGAGGAAAAAACCAAACAAACCCTGTCATAATTTAACTAACAAACTCCAAACCAAATATCATCATATTCCATGTAGTTTGATAAAAATAATATTTTCTACTAAACTGAACTCTTTGAGAGTTAATGAGAATATAGATTTTTATCTAATAATCCAGAATATTTTCCATCAAGATGTGGTAGTCACTTAGTTCTGAATAGATTATTAACCTATTAGAGAGAATGAATGCTATGGTAGGGAAAGAGAGAGGTCTCTGCATATCGTCACCTGCCTGGAATATATAAATCCATATATTATGGATTGTCTGCAAAAATCTTTCCCACTTCTGCCTTGTGTGCAGGTCATACACAGCCTCTCTGGGAATCCATACAGAACGCAGCAGGAAGGATCTTGGCATCTTTTGTAAAGTGGATGAAGTTTTAATTTTTTGGACTGAGGGTTTTGGCCACTTGGACAGAGCCTCCACTTCTAAGCCTGCTGTGAATGAAGAAAAGCTTCCAAATACCCAAAGCAGGATGTTCTTCAGGGACTGCAGGCAGACAGTCCTGCTCCTGTACCTTTCATCCTCTGTTTCAGCCTTTCTGTTTTTCCTGCAGTTTCACTTGCTCCCAGGAAAAGACTACACACATTTCCTTGAGACTTTTGTGATTCCCTTTGACATGAAAAGATTCTAAAAGCTACATTTCCAGCCTGAAAAAGATGTATTTTGTTATAGACACTAAATGTACGTAATAAAGAAATGCTACTAATTTCCTGACTTCTGTTAATCAGCAGAGATAAATGTTACATGGCGCCAGTTATCAGTACTTGTAAAACCAGTGTCATAGAATGTTTTGGGTTGGAAAGGATCTTAGAGATCATCTAGTTCCAGCCCCCTGTGCATTGGACAGGGACATCTTGCACTAGACCAGGTTGGTCAGAGCTCCATCCAACCTGGGCTTAAACATTTCCAGGGATAGGGCATCCACAACTTCTCTGAGCAGACAGTTCCCTTTGGCTCCACTCCATACAGCTGGAGGTACTTTCACTTGCACCCTGTCTGCATATTATTCTGGCCATCCAAACAAGGTATTTTGGCATGCTTTGAAGCACTGCTGAAGGAAAGTTAGTGTTGCTCAGCTGTTCTTTGGGGTTTTTTATAAACAAACAAACAAACAAACAAACAACTAGGAATAATTTACAATATCTACATCTAAAAATAATTAACAGAGAAAAATCACTTAAAAACCTAGGGCATATGGTTTGAAATTCTGCCTTCCGTAGTGTTTTCATTAATGCTTATATTTTCCTAGAAATGGTTTTAATAAAGTTTTCTCCAGTCCCTTGCTACACATACATATCATAAAACCATAGGACTGCTCCAGTGTTCTACTTAGGCTATTTCTCGGCATTTTAGTGATCTCTGGAGAAAGAGGATCCACATGTGCTAGCTGATCAGATGGTTACTATGAGCCCTCAATGCAGTACAGCTGTGAGAAAGGCAAATGTTATCCTAGACTACAACAGCTGAGGTATCTCAGAAGAAATAAGGGAGATATTAAAGTACTCTGTAACAATGCAAACCTCATTCACTTCAACAGATTTTGGCTGTCTACAGTCAGTAAAGGACAGAGGGAACTTTCAACAACCCCAGAAAACTATGAGATAATCCTGAAAATAAACAAAGCCCCGCAGTCCACAAAAAACAAAACCAGAAAGGGGATTACTTCCTTTAAATAACTGTGAGAAATAAATGTTGGGGGCCGACTATTTGATTATCAGACTTTTTTTACATTAGACCAAATGTTTTAAACTGATGTAAAACAGACTATAAAGTCAAAGATGGATGTAAATGAACATTTGCAACAGACCGCTGGTAGGAGCAGAGACTGGGGTCCAGTCCCCCAAAATCAGATATTGGTTTGGTCAGAAATTGATTCAGTTCTTTCTATTATGCCTTTGTACTTTTCTGTCTCCCTTCTTCTCCCTTATATAACTTTTTCTAAGTGAAATGACATTTGCTGACAGCACCTAAACTCTTTTTGGTAAGAAGCTGACAACGCTGTTCATGTCATTAAGCAGGTTGGTCTCAAAACAATTACTGAAGTGCTCCACTGCTAACCTCCTGCCTGGCCTGTTCCAGAATTGGTGCCTGATGTTTCCCCTTTCACCAGTTACTTAACTACATTATAGCTCTCCTCTCAAACCTCCGATGAACCAGTCTGTTCCAATATGGGTTTATAGCAGATCAGATATCCTCAACCCCCCTGTCCAGCTAATGTAATGAGATTATAATCAAACCCAGACAAAAAAAGACATTTATTATTTTTCTTGCTCCAAGAGGATTTGTTGTGGTGTGAAAGAAGCATGTCAAATCAGTGCTGAAATGGATAAAAGGGCAAGGAAGTAGCTCTGAGGTTAACCACAATCACAGGACTATAGAATGGCTCAGGCTGGGAGGGTCAACAGTGGTCCAACCCCTCTGCTCAAGCAGGGTCATCCCAGAGCACATGGCACAGGATTCTGTCCAGATGGTTCTTGAATATCTCCAGTGAGGGAGACTCCACAGCTGCTCTGGGCAATCTGTTCCAGTGTGTGGTCACTCACATAGTAAAGAAGTTCTTCCTTATATTCAGGTAGAACTTCTTGTGTATCAGTTTCTACCCATTGCCTCTTGTCCTATTGCCTGGCTCCATTTCCTTGCCACCCTCCCTTCAGATACTTACAGACATTGATGAGGTCCCATCTCAGTCGTCTTTCCTCAAGGCTGAACAGGCTGAGTCCCCACAGCCTTTCTATATAAGAGATATGTTCCTGTCCCTTAGTCATCCTTGTTACTTTCCGCTGGACCTGCTCCAGGAGCTCCATGTCTCTCTTGTCCTGAGCACCCCAGAACTGGACACAGCACTCCAGATGTGACCTCACCAGGGCTGAGCAGTGGGGCAGGATCACCTCCCTTGACCTGCTGGCAATGCTCTTCCTAACGCACCCCAGGATACCATTGGCCTTCTTGGCTGCAAGGACACACTGCTGGCTCACGGACAACTTGTTGTCCACCAGAACCCCCAGGTCCTTCTCCACAGAGCTGCTTCCCAGCAGGTTGACCCCCACCCTGTGCTGGTACCTGGGGTTATTCCTGCCAAAGTGCAGGACCCTGCACTTGCTTTCACTGGATTTCAGACAGTTCTTCCCTACCCATCTCTCCAGACTGCTGAGGCCCTTCTGAAGGGCAGCACAGCTCTCTGGGGTACGGGCTGCTCCTCCCAGCTTTGTATTGTCAGGGAATTTGCTGAGAAGGCATCTGCCCCTTCATCCAAGTCACTGATGGAGAAGTTAAACAATTCTGTGCCCAGTATTGAACCTCGAGGGACCCCACTAGAGACAGGTCTTCGACAAGACCCTGTGCCACTGATTAGAATCCTCTGGGATCTGCCATCCAGCCGGTTCTCAATTCACCTCACTGTCCACTCGTCCAGTCCACTCTTCCTGATTTTCCTACGAGGATGTTGTGAGACACTGTTGAAAGCCTTTCTGAAGTTGAGGTAGACAATGTCCACTGCCCACCCCTCATCCATCCAGGCAGTTGTTTCACTGTAGAAGGCCATCAGGTTGGTAAAGCATGACTTACCTTTGGTGAATCCATGCTGACTATTCCTTCCTATCACCTTCTTGTCACCCACGTGGATAGAGATGGCCTTCAGAATGAGACACTCCATCACCTTTCCAGAGACTGAGGTGAGGCTGACCGGATGGTAGGTCCCAGGATCCTCCTTCTTGCCCTTTTTGAAGACTGAGGTGACATTTGCTTTTTTCCGGTTCTCAGACACATCTCTTGATCTCCACAACCTTTCAAAGATGACTATGAGCAGCCTATCTGTGGTGTCTGCCAGGTGTCTCTCAGGACTTGTGGATGCATCTCATCAGGGCCCCTTGGACTTGTGGATGTCAAGCTTGCCCGTGCATTCTCTAACCCAATCCTGCTTGACCAAGGGAAAGTTTTCCTTCTGACATTCCTTTACCCCCGTCTTCTGGGTCAGTGAAGGCCAATACAAAAAGGCATTCAGTAACTTTATCTTCTCTGCATCCTCTGAAACCAGGGTCCCCCACCCATTTAGTAACAGGCCCACATTATCCTTAATACTCCTTTTGTTACTGATATATTTGAAGAAATCTGTCTTGTTTTCCTTGACATCCTTGGCCAGATTTAATTCCACATGGGCCTTGACCTTCCTTGTCTCATTTCTACTACCTCTGACAACATCTCTATATTCATTCCAAGTGGCCTGAACCTGCTTCCACCTCCTATGTATTTCCTGCTTATGCTTGAGTAATGACAGAAATTCTTTTTTTATCCATGCAAGTCTCTTGCTGCCCCCTTTGCCTAATTTCTTGCTGATTGGGATGCATCATTCTCAAGCCTAGAGGAAGTGATCCTTGGATATTAACCAGGTTTCTTGGACCTCTCTTCCCTGCAGGACCTGTTTCCATGTGATTCTTCCAAGATCCCTAAAGAGACTAAAGATAGCTCTCCTGAAGTCAGTGGTTGTAATGTTATTTTCTGCTCTGCGTCTTCCTCACCCGATACTGAACTCCACAATCTCATGGTCACTGCAGCCAAGGCTGCCCTCTACCTTCACATCTCCAAAAAGGCTTTCCTAGTTTGTTAATATAAGGTTGAGGAGCACATAATTCCTTCTGGGATCCTCCACTACTTGTGACAGGAATTTGTCATCTGTGCTTTCCAGGGACTTCCTGGCCTGTTTGTGCTTTGCTGTGTAACTTTCCAGCAGATGTCAGGGTAGTTAAAGTGTCATGAATCGGTGCCTGTGTCTTTGAGGCTGCTTTAGGTTGTTCATAGAAGGCTTCATCCACTTCTTCTTCCTGGTCAGGCAGCCTGTAGCAAACACCCACAACAGTGTCACCCTTACTAGTCTGCCCTTTTATCCTAACCTAAAAGTTATATGACTATACAGTTGTCATCACCCCAAAACAGAGCTCGATAAATTCTAAGTGCTGCTGCACGTAGAAGGCAACTCCACCACTGGGAGTCTGGCAACTCCATCATGTGGTCTGTCTCTCCTAAACAGCATGTAGCCCTTCATGATCCATTCCAGTCACGTGAGCTATCCCACTGTGCCTCCATAATTGCAATGAGATCAAAGCCCCATGACTACACACAGATCTCCAGTTCTTCCTTTTTCCCCTTATTGCATGCAGTGGTGTACAGGAACTTTCTAGGAGTGTTTGTGTCAATATCCCGGTGGGGGTGCAAAGGGACATCCCATAATCCTGTCTTATGCTTACATATTTGGATGCTTTTACTTGCTGGAGGTATCCCCTCTTAAGACTCCTTTAGCTCCTTGGTGGTTGCTATAGTTCTCCCCTTCGCACACTGTATATCTGTTGAGCCTGGATATGTTCTTGTCTCCCTTCAAATCTAGTTTAAAGCTCTTCTCAAAATTTAACACTTGTTCAGACATGGAGATTGATAACTCTGGATCGACTTTGTAGTCTATGTCACATCAAACAGGTAGATAAAAGCTACAAAAATCTTTTGGCAACACATGAAATAAAGTTCAAGTGGGGTTCAAAATTTTTTTTCTTCTTAAATTATATCAGAGGGCTTGATTTGTACAGAATTTTTTTTTCCTATGATATTTGTAGTCCAACACAGAGATTCATCATGCGAATCTAAGGAACAGTTTGTATCAGTTCAGATATGAGAAGAACCCTTTTGAAGGAAGGAATTTTCTTCTTCCAGGAGGATTTAGAGACATGGAGGATATAGAGATGTGGAAGATACGTTAAATATCTGTTTTTTAATTATGCTTATGATCTACATTTAGAGGGTTCATAATCATAAGCGGGCTGGGTTTTTAACTGCTGAGCAGCTCCCTAAATGAGGAAATTAAACAACGGGAGCATCCTTATGTTTCAATAATGATTGATCATTTAACCTTCATTGTGGCCTGGTAATCAGCCAGTGTTCTGAAGTTTAGTTGGAATATAGTACATTTTGCTCTTGCTCAGGAAATGTACTCTTTTAATGGCTTTTGGAATGACAAAAAGGGAGAAGCATAAAAAATAACAGTGTAGAAAGTTCATAAACTTGCTTGCATGTATTTAATTTGATTTATGCTGAGATGAAAATAAGGGGCAGCTTAGGAGGAAGATTTACCTTTTTTTTCACAGACAATGGAATAAAGAACAGTTGTGAAAAAAGATCCAGTTTTAGAATACACTTTAACTAGAACATGTTAAATTACATTCATTCTTTTCAGGTGTGTACAGGTTTGAAAACAAACCAGTGAGAGACTCCAAGTCAGAAATAGGATTTAATAGGAAAAATAAAATAAATGCAATAGTACAAAGGAAACCACCGACAGAGTCGGAATACAAACTGACACCCTGTTAGTCAGGGTGGCAGTAGCAGTCCGATAAAATGGTGGCTGCAGTCCTCCTGAAGCGATGGATGTGGTTCTGTTGAAGCAAAGATCCTGTAGAAAAGAGTCTGGTCTTCGCCTGAAGGTCCAGTGGTGTAGTTGTTGTCCTCTGGGAGTCCCGTAGGTAAGGGCTGTCTGTGGTCTTCCAAACCTCTTATTATATACAGATGGGAACTCTCAGCTCCTCGTCCTGGGCAGAGCATCTCACAATGGGATGGTGAGTCACGAGGCAAGGCATTGGTGGGCCCATTAACAGGAGATAGTCGGTAGGAGTTTTCTATGAGTCATGCGGCAGGGTCCTTGATTGTCCGTTAAACAGAGATAGCTCCCAGAGGGAGTTATCAAGGATGAGTCATGGTAGCAGGCAACAAACACTGCCCCACCTGCTTTAACAGCTTAAGGAGATGGTGATAGAATACATGCTTTTGGTTACATCTTAACTAGGTGTTAAGATGTAACCAAAAGCATGCATAGTAACCTAGGACAAGGTGACAGTAGGCTAACAGTGAAACAGTTAGACAGTGAAACTCAGATCTATATCCCTGTTCTAATATGTCCCAGAGCAACATGCTTTAAAAAAGAATACCATGGCTTAAATGACAAAACTAAGTATAGACCAAGGACCATTGGAAGAAAAAAAATGAAGAAAACGCATAAGCAGAAACCAAGAAAATACAAGGAGAGAGTGAAAGGAATAAATTCTGTGGATATAAAAAGAAAGAAATCAAATTAATATAAATAATCCACTACTGTAATTTACTTTCCATGCATTCGAGAAAACAATAAATATATCTGTTGATTTTGAAATACAAGATTAGCTCCCACTGCTTGGCTTTTTAATAATTACAATTCTCCTTTTTTCCTGGTAAAGTATTGAAATAATATTCTTTCAAAGCTGAAAAAAGCATGCCAATCATGAGCCATCAACTTAACAATCATAATTTTTGTCTGAAATATACTTTTCTCCTCCATTCCACACCACTCACAACATTACCAGTCTATTATTTCACTTTGTTCACTTAGCAATCGACTGAACAATCTAATGCCATCAATTTCTCTCTTACATATGTGGTCTGTCAGTCAATATTCTGCCTTGTTTGCTAGAGTTTTTCACAAAGCTTCAGGGGTGAGGAGAAAGTTTAAAACTAAGAAAATGCCACAAAAGCACATAATAATAAATAATAATACTAGAAAAATTGACACTAGTATTCAAAAATACAGCCCCTCAAAATACTTAGGAGTAATTTTCTTAAAGTGACTATTTTAGTTTGGTATCATCCCATTTATTGTGTAGTATATCTGTTTTCAGTTTCTTGACTGAGTGTGAAATTCGAGTATAATATCCATCAGCATAAATAAGTGTCTAGATACTTATTTTTTAAGGGTTATCCTACGAGAGAAATGAGGCCTGTAAATTTCTTGTGCTTTATTCTCACAAACCTAAGCTATTATTGTTATTTCAGGTAAAGAGAAGACATGATTTGGAGTGATTTTACACAGCTTGAGAAAGACAGAATAAATAGTGCTCTGTTTGGTGAGGCTGCAATGATTGCTAATGCTCTGTAAAAATAAGATTCTTAGACAAATTATCCCTACTTAAGTTATGTATTAGTACTTAAATTATGTAAACACACTACTTAACATCCCTTCATTAGCAACATTTATGTAGCAGATACCCCATTTTGCAACCCAAAAAACCCTATTGCTTTTCTTAGTACAATCAACACAGCCACCTTCTTTCAGACATTTTACAGCTAAATGGAAGAGTCATTCTAGAATAATAGAGCTGACCATTTAGCCTGCCTTATCAAAGGCTTTGTTTCTGAATCATCTCCCACCTGTAAACACGTGCCAATATGCAGGAGCAGGGACAGAGCACGTCATAGAACACGTTCTGGCTGCTTGGGTGTCATTTGTGCTGTGAATCACATAGTGAAATCCCAGTATAACACAGGGATATACAGCAGTAATGGTGAAGGTGCAGTAACATCAGCTATCATATGTGCAAAAGCATGTCTGGGACACAATTTACATGAACTTCAGAAACACACTCTGGACGCTGCAATGAACTACAGTTATCATTCCTACTATTGTCACCGGGCTAGGTGAATTTAAATATATCATTTTTTCTACTGACACAGGTAGTAATCACAGCTTTATCCACACATGTAGCTAGAACCTAGTGCTGCTAGAACCTAGTGCTGCTAGAACCTAGTGCTGCTTGGTTTAACCTCAGACAGTGACTAAGCATCATGCAGCCAGCTTGCTTACTCCATCACTAGTGGTATCAGAGAGAATCAGAAAAGTGAGAAAGCTCTGGATTGAGTTAAAGACAGTTTAGTAGGCAAAGCAAAAGCCATGCACACAAACCAAAGCAAGACTAGGAGTTCACTCACTGCTTCCCATGGGAAGGCAGGTGTTCAGCCATCTCCAGGAAAGCAGGGTTCCATCACAGTCAGCACAGCACAAGAGGAGAAAGTCCTGCTTGTCAAACCTCATATCCTTCTATGACAGGGTAACCCACCTAGCTGATCTAGGAAAGCCAGTAGATATAATCTCTTTGGACTTCAGCAAAGAGTCGATAACAGGGCACTGGCACAGCGTCTCTGTGAGGGACTCTGTGGGAGAAGCGCGGCACCAGTCCATCGACCCCACGCACCACGATATTCTTACACAGAAAATCTGATGGTGTTTAACACTCTGCTGTTGAGGAACACATCATTTGCCTCTTGATTCCCACTGACAATACCAGGTGCTATTTCAAGAAAGTGGCAATTGGTTTAGAACACAATGTTTGCATCTCTGTGGGGCCTGGAAGATATCCATGTGTTCTTTTATTGTCCAAATCAGCACTGCACTTTTGCCAAATTCAGATTTATGCTTTACTTCAGCACTTTCAAACCCTTTCTGAATGTCTCGATTTATTAGTCCCACCTTTTTTCTGCAAGTACAATGTTCCTTGCAGTATCAGCCTATGAAAATTGTTACAACGCTGTGGAAAAAAAAACGCAGGAAAAGTACTACCAGACTCATTTGTAGTACGTACACACTAAATATTTTCTGGAAACTTCAAAATGAAAAGCAATTACTTTGTGCCAACAAAGCAATTATAATGAGGAACCAACATGAATGCGTTGCAACAGTATGCTCTGTGCCATCGATAAAGTCTTTTGTTCTTCATTTGAATGCCAAACTTACCCATCCCCAAATAAAATGCATCATTTCATCCCAGACTGACATATGCAGTTTCCATGACTGCAGGTCTGCTGCACACATTTCTATCGTGCATAAACTGATAGTTCCCAAGTGAGGTAACGTACTGCTTGCATTCCTCATGCAGACCACTCAAAACTCCTGTTTAGAAAAATAAGTCTTTCCTCACAAATAAACTTTCTTCTTCATAAACACCATGAAAAAGAACTCTAAAATGTTTTCTTTCAATGCTTTGGTTTAACGAGCAAATTAAAATCCCATGATGCTTGAACACTTTTGCTGTCTTTGATACCGAGTGTACAATATATCTCTGTTTTACTGGCCTTTTTTTCCCCTGACCCTTGCCCAAGGTAGTTCATTTTTCACGGTAGTCTGAAAAGTAAAAAAAACCCCAACAGATAGCAAGTAGTTGCCAAGGACACACAAACCTCAACTAAATAAAAGTCCTATTTTCCCCTCAAAAGCACAAAACATAAAGTAAATTTTAAAAAAAAATCACTTTGTAGCATTGTAAGGCTATGCAGTATTCTGACCACTGTTCTTTTCTATCTTACTGTTTATTATGGACTCTTATTATGTTTATTATGGATTATTATATAATTTTTACCTATGCAGCAGAAGGTGGGATACGCAAACGTATGAAAAAGTCTTTAAAATGCCACTATGCCATTTTGTATCTAGGCACTCAAGTGTTCATCAAAAAATTATCGACTCTAAAGCAGCAAAATGCATGCTGCAAAATTCTTTTGTGATAATTTAAAATATCTCCTGATAACAACTGACATGAGAATTAAGACTTTTGTGCCAAAATAGTTTGCTTTTGAGTTTCAAATTTTAAGAGCTGTCAATGTATTTTCATTGTACACTTAACTTGAGACACAGTATTAAACAATTCTTTGGAGAAACTCTTCCCTCCAGGGAACTTGTAATTATACATTGGAATCTGATATTCCGCTCCAAAACAAACAATACAACTGATTGCTGGAAACAAACACTTCATCCATATATATGGTGTAGAGTTTTTTTCTTTTGACTGGAAACAAACTATCGTCTACTATAATTTTATGGGTTTCTAATTCCTTTATCTCTTTGTATTCTGTTAAGCTCTTGGTCAGAATACCTGAACAAGTGCTAATGAAGGGGATTTACAGCATGCATTGACACATAACCTGTAATTTATGTTGATACCTTCCTACTTATTTTTTTTTCTGTAAATTCACAGTTCTTTTATCCAGGACCCGCCAGACTATGAGAATAATGAACTTCATCAGGCACTCAGCTTGGTTTCCAGAGTATTGTTTAAGATGCTTGAATATTGCTAAGAACAGAGATTAAGAAATTATCAACAGCTAAGGTATATTTGTATATCTCTGCTCATTTGGCATCTAAATCACATTCTCAGCAAGAGATCGCCAAATGGCTTCTTTATCCAGATATAGAAGTCAAGGAAACATCCCATGATTCCTTCATCTACTCTAAAGAAAGCCCATAATCACACACATCACCTAATTTCTATTCCAGGAGAAAGGCTGAGACACACTGGGTAACTCAGCAACCTCAGCTAGAAGGTCTTCACAGCCCTTGCTTCTTTGTAAGTCATTGCACAGTCTGCTCTTCCTCCTGTTCCCAAAATCTTCACGAATCCTGCTCTTCTTTGCATCAAAACTGACTTCTGTGTTGTCAACTGTTCATTTTAAGCCTTCCCCTTTTCCCCCACTTGATGGGCTCGTGGAAATTCTGCTGCACACAGTACATCTTAGCATGGTTAAATGGAAGTGCTTCAGTTCTTTTGTTGTAGAAGCAGAAATAAGCTCTATTTTTTGACAGAAGCTATGTATGGAAAATGTCATCTGTCCCTGTGCATCCTACAGATTGTCACCTATTGAACAACTATGCAGCTCATGTTTTTCTAGTTGAGCTGTAAACTCGTACCTTTTTAGCTTGCATTCACTTATTCTAAAAAAAGAACTATCCACTCCATCGTCACCAAGAGGCAGGTGATGTTATTACACTGCCAGCTTCCATAAAGACTTCAGAGAACCTCTTGTGACAGCTTTTAAACTGCATCTACTTTCTATTTTCCTGTGTATAGGACTCTTTCAGAGATTACTGATAACTGTGTCCTGAGTCACCTGTAGACAACCTTGGAAGTTTCAGGGCTACGCACCTTTTTTTTCTCTGATAATTCTGAACAGATCATTATAATTAGAGCACATAAATTGTTGTGGGTGATCTGAAATCCTCTAGATTTCTGTTCACACAGAACAAGTTTGGAGGCAGATAGTTCTGCTTTGAATAGATAACCATGGAGAAAATGGCAATTGATACTAGAGTCAACCAGACTAAAAAAAATTCAGAAACAAAATTGAAAGTTTTAGTTATGTCACCCGGTTGAAAAGAATTAACAGAGCTTCAGAAACAACACTGCAAGTTTTAGTTATGTCCAGCCTGCGCTTGTATATGTGAGGATTTGATTCAATGATCTGTTCACATACTCCTGGAACAGACCCTTTTATAAATAGTTTGTGGTCAGTTATTCATATATGAGATATAGTCTGGAATATTTTTAAATGCTTACTGCAGTGCTAAAACCCAAGAATTTAAAACTCAAACTTGGTCTTGTAATTTTGCTAGATGACGACTAATGATGTAACACCTGTCTAGAAGATAGGAGTCAGCAAGGAAAAAAAGTGAGGAATTGTCTGAATTATTTAATAAAACAAAGTATTACTTTTTAATTGAATATTTTATTCTAGCACTGCAAAAATTATTAGGTTGAATTTTAATCATTATATAAAGAGCCTCTGACATATATATGAAAACTGTTGACCAACCTGTAGCAAACCAATGTTACAGTAAAGACCGTAGGCAGATAACAATGCCATAATTTACACTGTACTGCGATTTATATCCCTCTGCATTATTATCTCTGCAGATTTAGCTAACCTGTCACAATCAGAAAGCCTCTAGCTTTGATCCAGACAAACTGTAAAAAGAGCACTACTCAATTTCATAAAGCATGCTTGGTATCACAGAAAATCTGTTGAATAAACTTAGTCTCAGCTAGTAAAAATTAGAAAGCTTAGAATTAGAAACAGCTTATATAAGTAGTTTATGATTTACACAAGAAAGAAAAAACCTTTTCTGTTGCAAACTATTACAAAGAACAACAAAACTTCTATCATGTTCAGAGACATGCAGACATGCAGACCTCATAATCACTATGCCTCAGTTACATCACGTAGTAGATGTTCAGAACTTCAAAATACTCAAAACATTTGAAACCCCCACACTCATCCCTCAAAATTGCCCTCTTTCTCCAAAACCTCTATATTTATGATGGTGTAGGTGATCTGAGGTCACTATAGCAAGAAAAATTCATGTCTGTAACCAAACTGGCCTTATACAGACTTTATTAACTGCCTGTAGTACGAAGCAAACTTTAGAAAGATGGCAAAGATAGCCAAACAGCTCAGACACCTATGTTGAGCAAGTTCAGCTACACTTTGCAGAAATATAACAGCAACATGTCAGAGTATAGCTCTGAAATATCTTAGCGACATGTCAGAATATAGCTCTGAAAAAACTTTCTAGCATAACTCTTGTGGCATTCAGGTCAGCAGCCAGTAGCAATGTCATAACAGTCAAGCAAAGGAAAGCCCCCTGAATCAACTCAACAGGGTGCTGATTTCTGAGAAGTCAGCCAGCTACTTCCACTGAGGGATTTATTGCCTACAGCCCTGTGTGTGGGTCAGTGGGATTTGTTATGAGTGGAAGCAGTGAAGCAGTTGCCAAAGGCATGGGATCAAACAGCTGTACATGTTCTTCCACCTGAATTAAGGGCAAAACTCTACCACATGAGAACACTTCATCCTAAAGGAAAAAGTCTTAATAGCCTTAATAATTTGAAATAGTAAGATGTCATTGCTACTGTGTCTCGTGTCTTTGGTTTAAGCTTGCTTTTCAAATTCAAAAGAAATTGAAAAACCTGTGTATATGTAGTTTGAAAAGAAAAAAAAAATACTTGAGGTACTGGCATCCTAAGGATTAATTTGCTTCATTTAATTACTGAAACGTTTTAAATCAGAAAACTAGGAAATGCTTATGCTTCTTTTGGTAGTGTAAAAAAACCTTACTCCTTGACTATTGTAAAAATGAAAATAAATGTTTTCACTGAAACTCTTTCAGTGGAATCTAGTGTTGTTATTGAAGTATTAGTTTAATTTCTCTATATATTGGTAGGTATGAGACATACCTTTCCATCTTTACCGTGAGAATCCTTAAACAGAAACAAACTTTTTGTAAACCAAATTTCTGTAAGGCTTGTGAAAAAAAAAATCTGAAAACACCACAGACAAACCCACTCCTGAAACCCCATCTCTTCCAATATAAGTGATAATTTATAATAGCAAAATTAATATATTTTTATATGTATGAGTCCTGCACACACATACACAAATCCTAAAGCTCTTACCTGATGCTATTTTGCTCTATTTTAAATGTTTTGCTTACCTATATTGTTAATAGGGTTTTTCTGTAGTAAAATGTTGACATTTCCTCTGGCTGCATGCATTTGAAAACAAATTATATGTGTAAATTTTCTATGTCCTACCAGTTATTAAAGTGGAAATAGCTTAACTATGGAGACAGAAAATTCTCTCTTGATGGGTTTTTAATACCACCTGGGAGTGCTCTGATCTGAAGCATAGAGCTCTATTGCAATTTCAGCGTGAGCACTGGTCTTGGTCACAAATAATCAGTTATTGATTCAGAGGTCTCTGGGAAACTCCAAGCATTTTCTCCCTCCTCTGTCTTTTGAATACACACAACTTCCAGCTTCAAAGGGAATTTTTCCAGTAGAAGGAAAAATTTAGCCAGTTTGGAAAACTACTATTACTCCTGGAATACTCTCTATCTTACCTCTGTAGCTCCTAAGTGCTCTAACAGCTGCCAAGACTTCCTTCTTGGGGTCAGTGCCAGCATAATCAGCTCTCTTCACGTACTGGAGGCTACTAAGAAATTGTGTGGACAAGTAAATTAAATATTTGAAGTGCAAAAGAGAAAACTTTTCATTCCCTATGAATGTTATCCTAAGGAGAGGCAGAAAGGTTCTTGAGTCCAGCAAGACTTGGATTAGAAAATACTGAAATACACACTGCATATTTGTTGCTCATTCAGGGCTTTAGTCAAAGTTTGATGAAATCAAAATAAAGTTAGTTTTTCTCTTGAGAGTTGTTTTAAGGGTGTCCAGAATACTGATTCATCACATTTATAAATCTAGATGAGTACCCTTTTCCTTCCTCTCCCCCTCTTCTGATGGATAAATCATCATAAAAATCTTCAGGTCATTGAAGAGAATAGTTTTCTGTGATGAAAGACATGGTTTTACCTAGTTGAAACCCAATGACTTTGAAGCCCAACAATAACAATATTTTAATGGAAGAAGAAAGGAGAAAGAGAAAGCAGAGAAGATAAAATATTGTGGGAGTGAAATGACTGCAGTTCCTTTCAAAGTGATTGCTTTTGATCCTTGCTCAGTTCAGTAGAACTATAAAACATAGAAATAAGCATTTCTGTGACTAGTTACTGTGTAATAAAATGTTAAGATGGTGATCAGATGGGTTTCTTATGAAGAGATGAACTCGAAGGCGAAGAACTCTTATACATAATCTTTCCCAAGGGTACTGTATTCTCACCTGCTCTAATAGGAATTAATTCCCAAAAATTCTTTGGCACTTTTAAAAGGCATTATTTCCAGGCATTAAAATTCCAAATGGTCTGAGCATATTGTGATAGAAGAAGTTCAGAATGTTGAAGAAAATTAATATATTGGAGTCTTTCCTCCTACCATCAGTTCAGCTCAGGAATTGTATGGGAAAGTATAACTATATACTATTTTTTTTTTTAATAGCCAAGGGTTTAAATGCTATATTTGAAAGTAGACTAGCTCAGCTTAGAGTTATATTGGTGAAAGGCAGTCTTCTCTCTCTCCATGCTGACTCTAGAGACCTTTCATTAGCAGTCTTCAGTTTCCTTTACGAAATAGTCTTCAGTTTCAGTTCTATTCAAGCCATTAGTATGTCATAAAAATTTACATAAACCTCAATTACCTCCAGACAACATTAAATTTTATAGAGAGGTTATGGCTATGCAATTTCTAATTAAACAAGGAGAAGAAATAAATAGAGGAAGAAATTCCATGAAGTCACTCAGCTGCAGTCACTGAAAATGTCCCCACGGGTCTAGGATTGAGGGGCCAAACACACTTTTTGTACCCACTCTCAAGTTACTGACACCATCTTGGAGAGGTAATTTTTTTCATGGACTTAGATTGTCTTGGGAAACTAGAGACTTGCCACTGAATGAAAACGAGTGTCTCTCCCAGTCCGAAGGCAAAGTCCTAAATCTCTGGCGCACAAATGGCATCACAGCCACCCTGCTGTGGACAAAAAAGGATAATGGCAAGGTCTTGGAGCCCTCTGGGACATGTGGCTCAGGAGCACCAATCTGTCCTAGAAGGGAGATTCTGCCAGTCAGCTCATCAGCCACAACTTGCAGCTGTGAGAGACTGTGGCTGCAGGGCCAGTTTGGTTCAGGTTGCTTCAAGAATATAAATAGAGCAGCTTGTTCCCATTAATGCTGGAGACAATTTGAATGGAGCCCTTTCCTACATTCCCTGGGTAATGTGATTTGGTTCAGCATGAAACATGAAGCATCCTGACATCAAGCACAGTTTGTGATAACACTTCGCTGTTTGTTTTATTGACTAAGCAAAGCACAAATGCTGGTTCCTGGTTTATGGTCTGAAAATATACGATAATTTAATGAAAGACTTAAGGTATCTGGAAATATTCTGATAAGGAGACATACATGACATTTTGGAGATATTTAGGCTTGCAAAACAACTCACAACACCTCCCTTTACAAAAAAAAAAAAGCAGCTCTGTTTTCTTATTGTCTGTATATAAACATTACACAATCATACATTTAAAAAAATTTAGCTTTTGTAAAACACTGATAAAAACATGCAAAATGGGCTTCAAGTGCTTCAAGCTTTGAGTAACTGGCAGTTATGAAAGATAGGTTACTCTGGGCTGTTCAAAATCATTACCAATATACAAGAAACAATATTTTAACTGCAATTGTGGGGGATTGTAATGGAGAGTGTAGAAATATTGAAAGTGACTGCAGGGCAGAGAAAGGGTCAAATGATGAAGAAAATAAAGCTTATTTCTTGAACCGCATACAAGTGAGGCCGCATGGATCAACACTGGTGGGTTTTTCATATGTGGGTTTGTAGGAAGTCAGGAAAGATTATAAGTATCTGTGAAACAGTATCTACACTAGTCCTCCTTGGTTCTAAGGGCTTCCAGATCGTTCCCTTCTTTCTCCCTTCTACTCACAAGTTGTACTTTGACTTTCCTGTGTTTTTCAAGGTTAGTTTCCTGTCGTCAACTTACAGATGCAGATCCTAAAAAAGATGTTTAACAGGATAGTTAAAACTACCACTGAGGTGAGAAGTCTCAAAAGGAGTAAGATTGGTTCTACTTTACATTGATCAGAGTAGTATACCCAGGACACTGTAAAGCAGAAAAGAACCTAGCTATTTCCACACTTCATTTAAATGCAGAGATATTTTTTGCACAAGGGATACTTTAGCTGTAGCAGGATGCAATTGCTGTGCAAACTCATCTAAGCATTTTTCTAGTCTTTTCAGTCATCATTTTCCTTGTCTGTCATTTATCGATGTTTCCTATTAAAACGCAACCATACAACATATGCAGCATCCATCCTCCTCTTGCAAAATGCATTGTTTTGGGCTTTAAATATTGGGGATTCAGGCATGAAAGTATGGAATAACTGACTGCATTCACAGGCTTTTCAAAACCCTTGGATTTTTTTTACAAAATTCACCTGGAATGATAGAGCTAAAAAAGTCTCCTCAGCCAAAAAGGAATAGTGTTAAAGATTTGCTTCTTGAGCTTTCATTCCCATCTACTTCAATCAGCAAATATTATTTAGCTGACGTGCACAATTCACTGATTTGGTTTGTTTAGAATTTTCTGCTTGTGCTCTTCTGCGGCAGTAGGGGAAAAAAAGCTGGAACTACAAATAACTGTTGTATGACTTCTGTACATATTTTGTATGCTGGTTGACATAAACAGCCATCAAAAATGAGAGTTTCACGTTCACAAATTCAGAGAAAGGAAAGTGCTGAGATCTTGAAGTGGATCAGTTAATTGTTATAGGAGTTGGTGTGCATTCACTTGGTTTGTTGTTTTGCAGGAGAATGAAAACAACAAAGCTACAAAGGTATAATGCTGTTTATAGGTCCTCTCAAAAAGGACAGTGGGGAGTGGCTTTTCTGGGTGGTGAACAAAGCTCAGTGGCCTTTTTCTTTTCACTTTTCTCAGCCCATATCTGTTGCCTCATACCATGGGAAAATAAAATTTCCAACCAGACCGGTTGTTTTGGGCCTGAAGTCCTAATCCTATTTTTCTCCTACTTTTTTGTAGAATAACCATATCCTCAGTTTGCTTAATGACATCTAGAGGCACCTGCTCTGAGGCCCCATCTGAACAAAAGGAAACCTCAACTCTTCCTGACTTTTGGCTCCTGTGGCCAATGAAATGCATTAGTCTTGAAGTTTGATTTTGTCTATGGAGAGTTTCCTGTCAATAAGCCATCACAGATATTTCATTGCCACTCTAATGCTCTCACTATTACCATTCATAAATCAGCAGCAGACAGAGAAATAGGCATATTTTACTGAGATGAAAAAGAACCTTAAAGTTTTATGTTGCTTTCTCTCAGTGCATAAAACAGCTATTTTGAAAGCCTTCATGGCAGGAGCTCTTATGGACACAAAGTAATATTTTCCTTTTCTGCTTTGCATTGCCCTTCAAGAAAGGGCACATTAGCTGAGGAAAAAGGAATGAAAACTTCTGGAGGAAGCACAAAGCATACTTTTAGAGTGTAGTTATGCAATGAAAATGGTGCTAATTGCAACCAATATCTTTCATCTACAAGAGTGAGTGATGAGAAGGAAACCATTGCAGCGCTATGATAAAGTGCCAAGCCAGAGGCCTGCACTTCATTTTCCTAGGACAAGGTATATGCCTAAAACCATCTATAGGCTACACCTGTTCCACATTATGTCACTCATTGTCCCACGTAAAGAAAATGGCAGCACTGTTTTAGCCCATCCTCCAAACAGAAAATGTATGAAGTCACAGAGGTGCCAACCATAAAACATAATCTTAGAGCCATCAAAAATATATTTTCCACGAGTCTGGGGACATCCAGACGCTATATTAATTTTTGGCACTCCTACAGCTTCCCATTCAGGGTTCTTTAGATATGCATTTACTATTCAACTGTTGCCATTTACAGATCTGGGAAATGAGACAATGTTTGACCTATCTACAGTAGAGTCATTACAGAAAGCATAAATACATTAAACTCTTCCTATTTTTTTTTGTCATTCAGTACTGTAAAATAATTCTAACAAGTTGAATGTGCTAGATCCTAATGAATAAAGCATATATATTATGCAATATCTATCCTTGTGTGCAGATTTTTAGTTTTTTCACTGTATCTTTCCAGCCTGTGTGTTAAGAATGTAAATTCACTAGCCCTTAGTATAAATGTATGTTAGTGGATTGTGCCATTATGGGCTTAAAGAGAATTTTGGTTAATCAGAAGATGGACTGTCAAGACTCTCTTCTTGCTCATTCCATATCTTTTTTGTATTCCTACATCACTTTTACCCCTCAAATCTCTGGATATCAAGAACATTGTAAAGAAAAGCTATGGTTATTAGAAAAATTAGTCTCCTCCTACTACTCAACATTGTGCAAGTGACATCCTGATAGTAAGGGTCTTCTAAGCTCTGTTTAAATTGGAAACATATTGGAAGTATAAGTAATTAAATAATTAAGTATCCTGTAATGTCAAGAGATAAGTTGGTGGTTATTAATCGGTGTCTTTTCTCTCTTCTTTTCTTTACAATTTTTGCAAGCCCTTAATAAATACTTCCATTATCCTTCATAGGTCCTTTCTTCTATTTCTTCATAGAATCACAAAATGGCTTGTGTTGGAAGGGACCCTGAAGATGATCTAGTTCCAGACCACCCTGCCATGGACAGGGACATCTTTCACTAGACCAGGCTGCTCAGAGCCCCATCCAACCTGGCCTTGAACACTTCCAGGGATATGGCATCTTTCTTCCTTTTCCTTTTTATGTGGATAGCATTTATGTGTAGCCTAACATAAACCTGCTGTGATAGTCAAGAGGTCATGGACATTTGTACCATGAAAGCTGAACACACGTTGGGAATGAAAAGGCATAATCACCTTGCAGGTGAAGGAACGAGTCCTGGTAGGGAATGCAGTGAAAGTAAGGTGTTAACCTCCAGACCTTGTAGTGAATAGGTACCCTCCTGCTGATAAAATAATCTCCTGCTGCTCAGAAACAAGATCTTTTCTCCTGTCTGGTGTTCAGCAATATCACTTCCCTCCTGCTCTGCAGTTTCTCCTTTTGCACTGTGGTGTTAGACATAGATTACAATGAATCCACACAGATTATGCTGAACATCCCTCCATTTCAGTGAGCAGAATTCAGAGCTTTGCAGATAGTTTCAGCTGGCAACGTAATAAGGCATAGAAGCAGTAAAAGTTTTGGACTTTAAAAAGTAATTAACTTGTTGCAAACCAATAAAATTAACCAAAGTGTTGATTTGAGTGGGCTTGCTCAGTAAGCTCAAATTTAGACATGAAAGCCTTAGCGATGTGAGAAAATGCTTAGCATGTTTAGAATTTTAAATTTTTAATAAGTGACTTGTCTTGAATGTTGTAATCAATGTTTTTGTAAAAAAAAATTGATTTTCAGTTGAGGAGTTGAAGGGACATCATTTTGTGCTGTTTCAGTTTCTGCCTAACTCATTATTACTTACACACTGGTAAGAGATTTTTAATTTTTCAATAAGTTTTACATGGTCATCTGGGATCAAATTATTTTTACTAAGCAATTTTGACAGAATGCAGATGGAAACAATCAGAAGAGATTTTAGAAACAGGGCTGATAATTCATCTTCTCCAACCCTCTACTCATCTAAACACTCCTATTATGCTATCAGGAGTGTAAACATGAGAGAAAAAAGAAAACCTCAGTGAAAGATTAAGACTAATAGGAGATTCACACAGACCTTAGGAAATTTTGAATCATAGATCTGTCTGCAGATTTTTGTCTGATAATTTACCTTTTGCATTTTATATGACTCATAAACACTTTTTGGGTCTCAGATGAAAATTTACAGCATGATTGTGCATTCCAATAAGAGAGTATTAAAAATAATTTCAGAATTTCACAACTTTTTGCTTACTTGTCTTTTAGCTGTTGTACAATTTTTAATTTAGAAACCTCTTTAAAGATGAAAAATTGAGCTTGAACTCTTGTGATAAGGTGAAAAAGTTAAGTGAAAAAGTGATATAAGATCACTTAATAAATATTGCTATAACTAAGCTAATAATGTTTTTAATGTGTTTAAATGTTATTAATGTTTTCATAATGTATTTAAATGTTCTTTTTGTGGAAATGAATTTCTTTTCTGTATTTATATTCAAGTCAGTAGGAACTTGGAATTTTAGTGGGAAGTTTTCTGAAATCTAAAAAGAAAATTTTTGTGCACATCCCAGTCAGTGCTGTTAGCTACCTGTTTCACATTTTCAGTTCTACTTCATGGGACCTATAGCCAGATCTTGAAGCTGAGCTCAAAGATCTCTTTCCAGACTTTAAGGGAGTTCTGTCTCTACAGAGAGTTCCAGTGAGTGAAGGCACATCATCTAGTGTTTACTACTAAGTCTAAAGTATATCTTTGAGTTTCTCTCTCATAACTCCCATGTTGTGTGTTCTCAGAGTAACCCACCACACCCAACCTGCTATTTTTTAACAACAAGGAAAACTAATCTTTTGATATTCTGTTCCTTAGGCAGTGACACAGTCTAAAATGATGTCACTGCCTTTTTGCAGCATTTACAGGTCAATAAAATAGGACAATATCACATTTATAATCCAGTACACTAAAGGATGTGACAATGGTGGCACCAGTTCGAATAGCTATAGCTGATTAAGACAGAAAGGGGCATGTGTCAACCTAACGGTGATGTGCTTGAATAATTTGAACAGGAAATTATACACCTATCAGAGTCTATATTCCTTTTGAAAGGTTCTCCATGTATCATGTGTGTGCATATCCCCTTGGGTTTCCTGAGAACAGCTAATTAACGTTGCTCTGTTACAGTTTAAGGCTGCAGTTGAAAACAACATTATTGATTGCTCAGGCAACATATGCACATGTACATAACCACATCACCCCATAGCTCTGTATGTAAAGAAACACTAGTAATATTTTTCTAATGGGATAATCTTCAAACATAATTTCAGAAACGGTCCTACTATGTGCTGGATTTTCTCCACCAAGGGGATAGACCTGTGGATAAACAGGGCTTATAGTTTACCAGAAACTCTTTCCCATAGAGTAGCAGATACTTATTAGAAACTCTGAGAGATGTAAAAGTGAAAAGTGGAAGTTATGACTCACAAACCAAAATTATGAGCAATAATATTGTAAAATAAATTGAAATCTTAAGTTTCTATTTTCCTTCCTTAGTTTTCATTTAACAGTTTGTTTTTTAGTTTCATTTCCCTGGGAATGTTCCCATTGAAATAAATGTTGTCCAGGATCCGTCTTTACTTTTGAAGAATAATTATGAGAATAATACACTTATTAGACATATCTGCTTGAAGTGAAAAAGGAACATTGGAGGTACCAGTCCTAAAATTTAAAAAAATCAAATGTATGATTATTTACTGCACAGTTGAAAAGAAATGTGTCAAACGGATGTAACATGAAAATCTCATTTTACTTAATGGAATTTTTAAGGAGAAGAGTTGAGTACCAGTTCATGGCCCTATTTCGGCTTGCCTGTTTCTGGACTCCCTGTATAGAGTATTTCACAAAGTGTCAACAGTAAAAGAATAAAAGTCAAAGCTGCTTTTAAGGACATAGCTGAAGTGAAAACCAGAATTAATTGAATAAATGAAATTCATTAATTTACTATTTCAGGTGAAGGCAATGCATGTGAGGTTCCATCAAGGTTAATCAATTTATCTGTCTGAAGGGAGCACAACAGAATGGTGAATACCAGATGCTGATGTTGAAGTCTGTTTCTTATTGGTGAGTCAATAGAAGTCAAGGGACCTGTAAATAATTTAGATCTCATTTTTGTAATAAAATGACATTATTGACATGTATCAAGACACCCTACATTTGCAATTTTAGTAGTCTAGGAAAATTGCTAAACATAATCATCACAAATAACTGATTTATGACTAATAAAGTAAATTCCAGAATTACAGCACAGCTCATTATTTGCCTGACCCTGTCTATTATAACTTTGTTTTCAGTTGATTGTCCTATTGGCAATCTTAGAGATGTGCATGCTGTGTGTGTCCTCCAGAGTGGTTCAATGGCATTTGTTGAGCTTGTAGCCCTGACTGAAAACTTGCATAGAAGTAGTTTCTTCACATCTGAGAAAGTTATGTTTAGCAATGCTACAAATAAAGCTGATCCATTTTGATTTAAAGAGTTTGAGCTTCCCATTTGGGGTACAAACTTGTATACGGCTTGATCTGGGAGGTAGGCTGGTGCCATTTTTTCTTCTCTCGTCCTGGAAATAATGGTCCAAATCCAGGCACAGGGGGCTCCTTCCATGCCAGTAACTTAAACTGCCAGGAGACATCCTCAAATATTGGAATTCAATCCCTTAAAACACAGCAGGGTCTGTCATGACTTTGGCTTGTGTCATGTAGCGCAGGTCAGGGACCACGTCCAAGGGCATTTTGTTTACTGCAGCCTGCTTTGGGGGTTAAACAATTTAACAGCTTGGACACATCTGCTTCCATTCCAGTCTGGCCTCTGTACCACAATGTTCTCCATCAAGTTTTTAGCTTTTATAAATTACACTTTATGAATGCTTGTACAGTTAAGCAGCCAACAAATCAGATCTCACTAAGAAAACTTAAGCTCTTAATACCTCAAGTGATGAATGATGTTTATGCATGTGACTGGATTCAAACATTGTCAGGGTGTAGATTAGACAAATATTGCAAGTCAAGCATTTGAAAAATAAAGAGTGCAAATCCAAAACCTTTACTAAAGTGACTTGCCCAGCAACCATGGTTCCCTTAGGCAGTGCTCTGTCACCCTAATCATGACGTTATAAGTTTTTTTTTCTCTTGTCCTTTCAGGGCTTCTTTTTTTCAGGGCTCATTCCCTGCTGAAAGTCCAAGAAAGGAATGAAACATCAGTCTTTTGCACTGCACATTGACTGCCATCCAGAGAGCAGCTTGTCATTCTATGAGGCAGGGTGAAGAATGGCATGACACAGAGACGTTTATTGAAAAAACAGAAGTTAAATTCCCCAAAGCCGTTCAACTTTTGGCTACAGGACAGCATCTTAAAATGTGACCTATATTAAAAAATATTTTAAAATTATGCATACCAAAGAACATCACACACTAAGCAAAAGTTTCCCCTTTTGGACCACCTTTAACTCGCAGCCTTAGGCTACCCTCCCTAGATTAGTTCTTCATTTTATATATTCCTTAGATTTACAAGAGTTAAATGTAAAAAGGTTTAAGTATAAGCATTAGCATGAGAAATACATGCAATAATTTCTGTGTCTACATAAGTTTGTAAGACATGTCTAGTCAGTGGTAAGAAAGATGTAACATGGAGTTTTTGAAAATGTACCTAAACCTTTATGTTTTTTCCACTGTTTTCCTCCATACACAATGAACTGAGTGATGTTTTTCCCGAGTTTGGCACTTCAGTACTAAGAGAATAAGTGAGAGATCAAACAGATTTTAGAAGGGAGAGATATAAGTGCTTAATTGTATCTTGCTGAACACATATATATACCAAAAAAAGAGATTATTGTCAGTGAAAGATGACTTTTTTAAGAAAATGGTGCTTTATTACAGGAGTTTCAAGCAAACTCCGTGGTATGTAAGTGTAAATGGTAGTCAGTCATTTTTCCCATCTTCTAGTTCCAAGATATGCTTGGGTTTTTTTAAACTGTCCCAATTCTCCCTCTGCTGCAGAGAAAGGGGGTGGAAAATTTAGGCTCAAAATCAGCCAAAAGGTGTTTCCACAGATTGTAAACAAACTGCAGCTAAGTTAGACCTGCAGTTAGGTTTAACTTCTCTTTTAAGAGAGATTAAAAAAAATATTTTAAATTGGAAAAGCCAAATCAGGATGTACTGTGAAATGGATATCTAGTGACATTCAAAAAGATATTAGGGAATGGTCATATATTTGGAAAGGACCAAGGAAACAGAATAAACTGACAGTAAATGACAGCGTATGCATTTTACCCAACTCAGGCTTAAACAGAACTAGTGCAGAGACCTGCAGAGATGCCTAAGCCAGACTAGTTTTATTGCCTTCAGCTGTGTGTATGTGATCTTTACTTGAGAAAGGGGCAAACTGTCAATCCACATGACTCTGCTGAGTCTGGAAAGTCCACTCTTCACTGATCATCTTGTCATTGTCTTCTTTTTCATGCTTGATTTGATATTGCTAGCAACAGTTGCAATATCTGAGCATCAGACCACCAACAGAACAGTCCTTTGATAGTCTCTGATATCAGATGTGAAAAGATCAGACGTGTCAGAACTTTGGCTAACTGCAAGAAGTACTGAGAAAACTAGGGTAACCTATGAAGACGTTGGTGGCTGTTCACTGAAAGTCTCCTACGTCTGAACAGAAAGGCAATTTGTGGATTGAACTTGAAAATTATTTATGTTGTGTACTAGATTGTAGTAAAACTCTGGGGATCTGTGTCTATAGCTCTGTCAAAGTTGAACCAGGAAATCCTAGACTTCCATTGCTCACCCTGCAGAAACACCACTGTGACTCACTGGGAGAAAGAGAAAGAATGACCATAAATTTCATAACTGATTACCTGTCTGGAGGCACATGAATAATGGCTGCTTGTCAGTCAGATCCACTGCTTTTTCACATGATTGTGGGTTATTGTCTTCCCTCTGCATTATTCCTAGTCTAAAGCTCTCCTCACCAGGCTGGCCAGCTGGCTGGCAAAGATGTTTTTGTCCCAAGCAGTTGGGTGAATGATGTCTCTGCCTTTCAGGCCTTGATCCTCGGAGGTCATAAAATCAAATCCCTGTTGCTGACACCAAGTACACAGCTAGGTGTTGACCCAAGGGATCTCCCTTTACTATAAATATTCCTGAATGCTCTTGTACTTTCCTTTTGCTAATAGGAAACAACGATGATTGCTCTGAAATCAAGAACTGTGTCTCAAGAGACTTACTCAGCTGCTATGAGTTTTTGAAAAAGTAATTAAGGTATTTTTAAAATTTTGTTTTCTCATTTCTGAGTTTTGAGAGTGTGTCTGGACCAAATTCAGAAGTTTTCTTAAGCCTTGAAGACTAAATACTTCCAAGATACTTTGAACAATGCAAACTGTAGCACACAGATTTTGCAGCACTGATGTCTTGAGGGAGAAGACAAGGAATCCTCCGTCAAAAAGTCTGTCAACCAGATTTTGATTTGCAGCATGCTACAATGCTGTTCCATCAGTAGTGAGCATAAGATTTGTATTTTCCCCAGATTCAAGGGTTATGGGGTGAGTTGTTTTCTTGATGTGAGGGCTTTGATGGCTTTGCAGTGAAATAGTTGTCCAGACTGGGGACACTTCATTGTTGTCAGATATTCTGTAAGTTTTAAAATCTTTATGCTGTGGAGTGATGAGGTGGAGTGATGTCATCCTTTCACTTCTTATTTTGTGTCATTAATGCTTGCTTTTTTTTTTTTTTTTTAATTCTTCCTGATCTTTAAAACAGTAAAAAACTGCTTCTTTTACTTCTTCCAGTTTTTAAAAACAATTTATCGAGTTGGATAAGGACCACCATTGGGATCTCCAGTTCCATCACAGTTGTGATAGCTAGACCCACATCTATCCAGGTCAGACTGTGAACTGTTGATCTAAAGTATCCGTAAAGTATCCAGTATTTTTACAGGCATAACACAACCTCGAATGGCAGTCTTACCAAAAGATCAAGAATTGGAGGACAATAAACATAACCTGTCCAGAGGCTTTTTCCCTACCAAAATGAAGTACTCATGTATGTCAACAGTATAGACTAAGCTTGTGCTATTCTGCCTGATGCTAATAATAAGAGACATGCATTTCCTTTCTAAAAACAAACCGAGTCTTGCAAGGAACTTGGCTATTTGTGGTATGTTAAACACCTTATTTGAATTAAAAATAAAATGTGTTTGCTTATTTTAACTAAGAGAAGCAGGGTGTGGAGACTTAAATTATAATTAGTTTTGAATTATATCAATTTTGCTCAGAAACAGGTGAAAATAAATCATGGTTTCCTGTTTTAGCCTTTTCTTTTGACATGAGCAGAAAAAAAGGGAAATGAAGTGGAAATAACTCTACCACCACAGAATAATCAATTTCTGTCTGAGATCTGAGATGGCCATCTGGTTTTGGATAACAGGGGACAAAGGCAGAAAATTTTTGAAGGCAGTAAGGATGACAAATAATAAAAAAAAAGAAAAGCATGACTAAAATACATGCCAACAACATGGAAAATGGCAAGATCGCCTGTCTTTATCTGAAATTGCTAAAATTTGAGGAAGGTGCTTACTATTCAAAAAATACTGTCTTTTTATGAGAGAAAATGTTTTCCACATAGAGCTGGATTTTCCTTGAAACTTACTGAAAAGTTAACTTTTCTACAAGAAAAAAATATTTTCTCTATTTTTTTTTTACTGTTACCTAAAAACAGTGTAATAAAATAGTTTGAGATAAAGTGTTCATTATTTTATAGTTAAAAAGGCAGAATATGTCTATATGAGCCACTTCGAGCAGCAATTTTAAATTTTATATTTGTTTTGTGTAACTATAAAAACAAGTCAATGGGTTTCAGATTAGATATGTTTTGCTAGCAATGGGAGAATAGTTATTCTTCAAAATAAATGTTTCTTTCTGCTTTCCCAAATTGGTCTATAAGCTAAAATGTACATGATAGGTGCAGAATTGCTTCCTCCAAAATCCTAAGATTATTCCATATTTATAAAAAGGATTGTGCAGGAAAAGTGGCTTTTGATAGAAAAATAGCACAAAACGCAATAAGAGATTTGAGGGAAACCATCTCCAGCATTTCAGATACCGACTCCAATTGCTGGAGGCTGAGAAAACAGAAACTGTTGTATTTCAACAGATAAAGATGAAACAGAGATGAATAAAACAAAATATTCTTTTCTCATCTAATTTTTTTCATTTAAGAACATGAGACAGCCACAATTTATCTTGCATAAAATAATTGGCAGCTGGTAACAGCCGTGCTAACAGATGGAACTTTGGTGTTATGTGTATTGTTTATGCATGAGAATTGGGAAGACTAGATGAAGGATTACCAGAATGTAAAGATCTTACCTGATTTGCAGCAGAAAAGGGATTATTCTCATCTCCAGTTCCTTCTCTTTTCTATGTCTGCCCAGGAAAAAGATGGAATTTGAGGTTTGTGAGAGAGCAAAGGAAGGCTGCACGCTAAATGTCACAGAGATGACTTAAAATCAGTACCTCAGAGAGTTTTCTAGTGCCTTATCTTCACTCTTATTTTGATTTCCAGGTATTGGCATTATGCCTTGATAAAACATACAGCTGGCTGATTTTTTTTTTTTTTCCTGGTGAAAAAAGTTTTTAGCTGACCTGTGACAACACTAACTGCATTTTTTAAAAAATCTTACATACTTTTCTATAACCCACAATGTGCTGTATATATAGGCAATGCAAATTTTGTTCTTGTCTGTACATATATATCCTTTCTGCTATAAGCATCTTTGCAGTTTCTCGATATTGGAGGTAAGGGCCACTTCTACCTCTCCTAAAGAGAACACACTCGAGAAAGTGCTCCTTCCATTCTCCCTATTCTGTTTCTCTCTTCTCCTCATGACCTGGGTGTTACTAATAACTTTTATCATATAAGACGATATTTTGTCTCTTTTGCTTTATGAATCCCTTTTTCATTCTCACTTAGGATGGATGTATCTGTTCCTGCCTCCATGGATCATAATCTCTCACGCTCTCCCTGCAGCTGTGGTAGCGTAACAGAGGGGCTTGGATGAGGGTCTCAGCTGGCAGATATGTCAGTATGAGCTATTTGTGTTTCATTGAGAAAACCTGGAAGCTTAGACAAGCAGGAAGTATCTTTGAAGATCTACAGTCATCTGAAGAAGCATGTTAGTGTTGGGAAGGCCTTTATGAGGTCACACTCCTGTGACTGTCAAACACCAGAGAAGAGAAATTTCCCTTGCCATTCCCCAGGTTAATCTGTTTAATAACTTTTATTACCAAAGACATCCATTTTACCTTCAAAACACTATAAAAACAAGAGAGATAAGCAATTAGGGTCATTTTAGACATCTGTAAGCAGAAGTAGCTATTGTCTATGGCTTGTGCTGTGTGTTATTGTCTGACTTAAACAAAGAAGCATGTCTTGGAATTACAGAGCTGCATTGTTTTTTAGACCTACCTTATAGTAATTTATGCTTTTGTCACTCAGATTTTTTCCCTGTCATGGATGAATTAAAAATTCGTGTCCAACTGTTACTGACATTCCTGTTTTGTACAACATTTTTGATTATAATTAGTGATGAGAAGCTCCACGCAGACAGGTCCCAATCTTGCCTCAGTGGATTTCTGGTAGAAAAGAAAAGCTATGGCTTGACAGACTAAGGGCTTTATAAGATAAATCCTTGCCTAGATGATGCTGAGGAGACAGTGCAGCAAATGCAAGGGACGGGAAGCTGAAGCAGTTATGGTCAGCGTGAAGCTCGGTGGGGAAGTAGAGCATGAGGCTCCTGTTAAAAAGCCCAGGAAGACTGGAGTTGTTGAGTGCTGTCAGGACAAGAAACTAGCTTCAGAAAGTACCTTTAGCAGGTTAAAAAGCAAAAGCACATTAAAGTTTGTAAATATTATGAAGGAAGAAGTATTCAGGTTCAGACAGTCCTGGGGCTATGGATTCAGAGCCTGGATGGGTTTTCCCTGAGTATGAGGCTGTGTGATTATCTGGCAGTTTCAAGGACTCTGGGATCGGCAGGGCTGCAAAATCTGAAGCAGAGTGGATACCAAGCCCCCTGGCACACAGTGTATGGAACACTTTTAGTGATGAAAGCAGGTAAATTTTTTAATTTTTCCTTTACTGGATTCACATATATGTTTCCTCTGACCGGCAAGTAGGATAGCTCAAGGGAAGTTGTGTTTCTGTGCTCCAAGCCGTAAAGTGTGTAAAATATCAACATTAAATAGAATCCTGGAAACTAACTTGAAATTCAGCATAGTTTTTCTTTTAGTTCCTGCCTAGTGCAGCCACAATCTGAAGATGCACAGTGTGTGACTATACATAGGACCAACAACATGCTGCAGCAAAATGTGAGTGTGGCCAAATGAACCAGAAGCTCTGTGGCATGGAAAGAAAATGCTCTCGTTTATTTTTCATCTAATACATATATTTTTTAAATACATCAGCTTCTGCTGTTTTTGAAATCACCTCTATTCTCATTCAGATGGTGTAGTTCTTGATTTGTAGTAAGATAGCATGCAATAAGATAATGGTAGAAAAGCTGTCATGTGAAACAGATCAAATGGCTTTTCCAGATGACAAATGATGCTCCACTTGTGATTCGTCTAGGAATATGTGTGTTTACTGGGTTAGTCTCAAGATTTGAATGCTGTGAATTCATTTGAGTGAACACACATAGCTGGGAAAGGGTTGAACTGTGACTTAGATCCCAGATTTTAAGTCCACTCTGGGCATCCTTTTATTTATTGGCACTGTATACTGGGCTTCCAAGTGTTCTCCTTCAAGCATTTTCAATAAATGGGAAATGGGAATGGAGGGTGATACCTAGGCAGGAACAAATATACAGAGAATAACATCTGTCACCTGCTGGAAGAGAAGCTGAAGCACAATAGTTCAAGTGATAGTGTGACTGCAAAGCTTTCTGAACTATCACTTTTGGAACATGAACTTCTTTCTGCTTATTGTAAGAAGAGGCTATAAGGTCTCACTGAAGTGTCTGAGTAGAAAGCAGGAGAAACCTTGAAGAATTTGTGCACTTTACCTGACTGGTAGAAGCTAGGTCTTTGCTTCAGGTTTACCAACCTCATCCTGGTTTGGTTTTCTTTTTCATTTTTGCTAAAGAGACTGCAACCTTTGGGGTCTTCTGACTCTATATATGCTGATACTGAAGTGAAGTGAAAAAAAGAAAGGAGATTTTGGAAATTGAGTAGAGGCAGTATGTCAGAATGTGTGATCTGAATACTTTAATTCTCGGTCTTGTTGTGTATTAGAAACTAAAAGAGGGAAAAAGCCCCAAATATGTATACTGGGTGATTTAAAGGGTTTGACTCTCAACTTATGTTGGCCCATTCCAGATTTATTCAGATTGTATGAAGTCAGATTTAGGATTATGGTAAAATGCCTTAGTCACATAGAGTGTGAACTCTTTCTCTCAGAGATGATCTAGAGTCTGCCATATGCCTACATTTGTATATGAAATTTTGGTTAATGAGAACAAATTCAAGATGATTGTGGGCTTGAGGAGGATCAGATCCTACTTGGATAATGCATAGTGCAGAGGAAGCATCACTTGACTGGCTTTAAGTCCACAAGAAGACAGTTCTCTGTGAGCTGTCTGTTTTCAAGGACAGTCTAGTTTACTTTAAAAGCATTAAAGGAGGTAAAGAAATTATCTGCTGTATACTTCCTTTACTAATTTCTTCCTGAAAATTTAATCCAAGTAGATCTAGCAGGTTCAAGGTAAGAATTATTCCAAATGCCATGGGAAGCTGAAGGAAGTTAATATGATTGACTACAGACAGGTACCCCCTGCAAAAAATGGATGCTATTTTTCACAATATCTGTGGACAAAGTCAGGGGTGCAAACATGTTTCACATTTTTAGTATTTCTCTGGCTGTCGATAACGTGAAGAAGATACTTGTTATTGAGTGTTGCGGTGGCTAAGTCCACATTACACCCCCATGTCGCTACTAAATCGTCTCTCCCCACATCACTGTGCCAGAAAGTTCTCCTTCCCTCGGTGCCCCACTGGCCCCTGGTCCTCTCTCCCCTCGCCTCCCCTCTTCCATTGGCCCCTGTTATGTCACTCAACCTTACCTGCCCCCGCTAGCCCTCAGTTACTGATGCTCTGCCTGCCTCTGGGACCCCTCGGGGTAAAACCACACCTCGCGGGATTGTTCTGGGTTCTTTGCCTCTGCTTCCCTTCGAGTGCGGTTGTTCTCGGTCCATGATGCGGACCCAATAAATGACTCGTAATCACACTCAAAGAATCCCTGCTGCCCCTTCATCTCCGGAATGCGCTGAGACTTTGTGTGTGAGTGAATGCTGGTGTCCACCTGCAGGGGTGAGGCTGGCTGCTTGTGTGGGTGCTGGCGAGGCACCGCCAAAGCGGCTCCACGAGGGACACTGCGGGAAAAACGCGGCATCCATCCATCGACCCCACACATCGCGTTAATTGAGGCAGTTTCCTAAACAAAAGTGTAAAGGGTCTTGACAACACACTTTTGCTTTAAGTTAGTTAATTAATGATATAGACCCATATTTTGCTCAAAGGCCTAAATGAAACTAAAAGTGACCAGTCCCTTTGCAGTAATAGCTTTTCACTATAAAATGCATACAAGTATAACTCCCTATTAAAATTTAATGCTATGCCTTAGATAGATTTTTTTCCCCCTTATGTTCTAATTGCACTCATTTGAAACTACCTTATAGTGGTATAATAGAATTAATGTGAATGTAAGGTCTAATGCCCTCTCTCAACACCATTAGACAGCTATACGTGCTTTTGTAGGCAGGTATGAGATCAGCGCTGCCCCTTCAGGGATGCATGATGGAGCCTGTCCAGATGTGCAGTACCAGGCCATTGGCAGACTGTGCCAAGTTGGGCAGCGTTAGGGGAAAGGCAACCTCCCCTTAACGACTTCTTTCTCTTCCCATTCACTCCTATTAAATCTACCCCTTTCATCATCATAGGTTTTTAGTAACTCACAGCAAGTACATTAACAGTACATTTCAGATTACTGGTGGAGGTTATCACTGCTTTATAGAGGAAGACCAGAGCTTAAATGATTCCATGAAGGTCACAGTATGTACGATCAGGAAAAAATTGTGGTTTTGTTTCTGTCTAAGCTTTCTCCCTTGCATTAAAGGAAAAGTTCATGTGAACCTTTTCCTTTCATAGTGCTATGACTGGGGAATATGTGTGTTACTCAGATGCACTGACCTGAAATCTTAATAAAGAGCTTGTTACAGAAAACGCCTTTAAGGGTAAAAAACAGACTTGAAAGAGCACTTCAGCAGACAGTTCAGAGGTCAGCTGAACACCTGCGACAATCCCTTATAATCAGCACTTCAAAACATTTGGTTTGAGGAGATTATGCCTGTAGTTTCTACATTTGTCTTTCCCTTGCCAGCTGCAGAAAGAGGTATGACTTTTTTTGCCCCCATATAATTTCCGACCAAAAATAACTTGTTTTTCCTTCATCAAGCCTCTCTGTAGTTGGATACTCTGGAAAGAGATATGATCACTGTTTAACTTTCTGTCAAAATGCACAGATGGCAGGAGGATGGTGATCTAAGTTTCACCTCTGTTGTCTCTCCTTCAGTACTGCATCTAGTTACATGCTGGGAGACAATGAAGAAATTTTAACTTTACAGACTTCTGATTCTTTTGATGCAAGGTTCATTTTTGGCATTTCTAAGAAATGTAATTTTGAAATTGTGAACATTTGTTTCTTCTAAATTCATTTATAACTAAATCAAACAGGATAAATAATTGACTTAGAAAACTTTAACTGTAGAATGCCAAAATACATGCTTTGAGCTCTTTGCTATGGTGAAATAAAATTTGACTATAGCCTAAACAACTACTTTTTTTTTTTTGAGGTCTGTGTCACATGCCTGAAAACCATTTGCTACACTTTCCAACCATTATAAGATGGCTGGTTTATGTGCTTTTAAAGATATTGTTATTGATTGCTATTTTTATTAAAAATTTAGCAGAAAAGGAGAAAAAAACTAATTAAAACTTCATTTTTTCCCTGTGAAAGCCACTCATAATTTACAGAATCCCTAAAATATCTCAAAGAAAATAAATGCATTAAAGATGATGATTTTATTTTAATGAAGCCTATTTATTTAATTGATTTCAGTCCTGTTACCTTAGAAAATTGGCAACAAGACAGTTCATAAATGCTTTTATTGATCAATATACCTCAAGAAGACAGCAAGAGGCAGGAGCTTTACTTACACATATAAAATGACAGGATTTGGATTTAAGAACTTAACAAATAAAATGAAGTATCTGGTCTGGGCTAACCTGAAATGTTATCATGTTTTGTAGAAGTCAACATGAAATTTTTTTTCCATTAGGAACAAATATTTCCTTACAATATTTGAAAAAGTTCCTACTTCTACTCTTAAAAGCTTCAGTTTTGAAAAAGAAAAGAAATGCTTGATTGTGAAATGAAATGACCAGTTAGGAAATGAAAAGTCAAAATACCCTGAAAACTAATGTAAGTAGTATGCTTTTACTTTATCCTTCCTTATTTTTGTATTTTTAAAGTCCTTTTTATTATTCTGCATTTCTTTCTTTATTGAATGGAACCTGATTTTTCAAAAAATTTTAGAAACTCTATTTTAGGTCACATTTGCCAGCTGCCAAGATTGATATCCTGCACCTAAATCTGCTCTTCCCTCTCCTTTTCTTTTCAGTCATGCATGTTGTTACACTGCTAGTTCTTTTCATGTGTTAGAAACCAGTGAGGTCAAAATGAACAAAGAGAAACTAAAAGGGATAGAGTGCTGACACGGGGAAACTTGCCACGGGACTCTTGCCATGCATCCCATGGAATGGGAAAGATAACTGTTTCAAGCTAAGCTACCTCTGAGGGAAAAAGAAGACATTTAAAAAATCCAAAGGAACCGATTTTCTTTCAGGAGAAGACAATTTGATTAAACAAGCATCTGTGACTACAAAATAACAAATCTAGACTCTTTGGATCTCAGTAGTGTAGCTTCATCTTTTTCAGCTGTAGTACAAGGACACAGTAGTGGCTGAAAGAGCCACTGCAGCTTGAAGAAGAGTTTCAAGAAGAGCTCTTGGCAGCGTTCTTGCCTGCAAAAGGCAAATATAGTCCTCTTCAGTTACGTGCGTGGTTTACTCAAAGCAGTGCTCTCAGGCTGCTCTGTAGTGCTCTGTGGCTGGTTGGTGACAGCCTTCTTTGCAATTCATCTTAAATGGATGATGTTTACACTGATTTCAGTAAGAGTTTGTCTAGCTTTCATGCTCCTGGATCAAATGATTTTCCAAGAATTCAAAACCATTTCCACCAAAGTTCATTTCAACAGGATGATATTCAAGATTCTGCACACACCCAAGCATACACTTATACCTATCCAGCCACCTTGCTGTGCCGATGATACATGACTCTAAAGCTGAATATTCTATAATACTGCTCTATATCAGTTTAATGGAAAAAGTTTTCTGACTAAATAAATAAAATAAGTCACATAATACTTTGCCACTTTGAAATATCAATACTATTATCAACATAATACATTTTCCTTGATAATTTTCTTCCTCTGCAGAGAAAAGATGGAAAATTCAGCTTCTGTCCAGGTTCTTGTCTCTGTTATACCAGTTTTACATTGTTTAAAAATGGAGTTATGTTCTAAATTCCATGAGGGACGCAAGCATTGCTTCAGGTCCTAGCACTATACCAGATAAAAAGGCGAGTAACTGGAAGGTGAGTACCATAAAGAGAAGAAAGTTTTAACAGCTTGGAGACTACAACACTTGCAAGTTCCCACAGTTTTTCTTCTGTAGATACTGTCAGAAACCAAACAGAAAACTAAAGAAATGGAACTTGCAAAAAAACCCCCAACAAAATAACCCTATCTGAATGTACCACTTCTCTTCCTAAGAAACTATTCTATGATTATTGCACTAACTTAAAGCATTGTCAGCCTTTTTTGGCTATGTGGCCAGTCATTGCTATTTTGAATTTTAGTGTAAGAACCCTAAAAAGTTAACACCAAATTATGACTTCTCTTGGGCTTTTTTTTCCCCTTTTATCCATTCATTTTTCTTCTGTGACTGTCTGCCTATGTAACTTCCACACATGACTAGTGATGAAGGAGTTCTCTTCCTTTATGGGGGCATCTGCTGATGAGCAGGAGTACTGTGTCATTCAGCCTGGGCAAACCGCATGGACAGCTGTCGTCTTCCCAAGAATTGTGTTATCAGCTCTGTGGATTTGTTCTCTGCAGAGGAGATGTGGCTGAGTGATATCTTAATGTAGAAAGAGTTCTGGGAGGCATCTTGTACCCTTGTATATAGGGACCTACATCAGACAGGTCTCAAAAAATCTTCATCGTGTTGGTTTGACAATTTCTGTGGCAAATAAACGTGTTGCTGTTCGGTAAGTACCAGAAGATAATATTTAATTGAGGGAATCTAGCTGGTTTATGTGCTTTTAAAGATAAGTAAGCAGCTGAATGTTATGCAAAGCTAATCTTATCTTTTTCCGGTTAGTTTCAGTAGGTTAAAAGGTAGGTTAAAAATTTGAGTATGTGACTGACCATATAATAACCCATCAAGATCACTGCTTGAATTAGCACATGGGAAGAGATACCGCCCCTGGTTATTTAGTCCCTCTTTCAGTTACTGGGTTTTTTTAATGTCACCCAACAGTACCTAGCTGCATGTTTTTCTATTAACAGATAAAATGCCATTCAAGTCACACATAGTCATGGGAGATTAGCAGAAATCAAAGCTATAAAACCCACAGAATATTTTAAATCTCTAATTTGTTTGAGACTCCCTTGGAAAAACGGCTCAGGAAGAGATACTGACCATAATAACTACTGATGTGATGCCTCTGACCTTTCATTGAACAATTGTGCTGACGTACGTATGTGTAGTGCCATTCTGCTATGTCCATTAACACTTGTTAGGGATTCAGTGACTAGTGATGCACACCTATCTGTACTCTTGCTTTGCTTTTTAGCTGTTGTAAAGATTTTAAAGCTTGGCTGGTTTCATCTGTTCATCCTAAGCCACAACATTTTCCCATCTGTGCCGTGCAATGTACAGGGAATTTCCCTAATGTGGTATCCTGTTATGTGTCTCCATGATGTGTCCCTCAGGGACAGCCAACACATACAGTCCCACAGCTGCTACGTGCCTTATCTGCTCTGGAATCATATACTCAGAGTACTTAAGAATTACATTCTCTCTAGACAAAGGTGACTTGATACATACTATGCTGCAGATTGCACTCTCTGACTTTATTGAGTTTTTTACTAAGATGTGACACCTAATGGAATGTTAGGGATGGGGCTTTAGAAGATTTTTATTTTCTGTTCAATTTTCCTTTTTTTTTTATTTTGCATAATGAATATTAATCTTCTAACTTAATTGGTTTTATTGATTTCTACATTACTTATTTAAAACATTTGTATGAGTAAATAACAAGTATTTTAAATCCTTTGCTTCTGAATAGGTGTTGTAACAAAGAAGCACACAATGAAAAACAGTGCTTAATAAAAGGAAAACAACTCTAGCTCAACAAATCTATGTTTGTGGAAAATTAAAATCTGAGTAATGGTTGCGTATTTCAGCGAGGTGGAATGTGATCAGCAGTCAGACTTAGAAAAAATTGAGTCACTTGTTTAAAGGCAGTCAAAATGGAACTCGTTTTTCTCTAGTCTGACACTTGCTTAAATGTGCTCTCTTAATTCCCATCACCATGAATGCAAGCATTACTGCTTATTTTTTTTACTGTGGGCTGACGTCTACCCAGCTCTGGCTCCCTTATCACACAGTTCTGAGATCCATGGGAATACACCTCTGGTTTGTTCTTTCCTATGAGCTCAGGAGTCATCACAACATTAACTCAGCAGTATCACATCCCAGAATTAATCTCTAGAACTAGTAGGAAGGAAATATTGCTGAATTACCCCTGCATAGGTTAAACTTTTTTTAAAACTGAGAGAACAACCTGGTTTTGTAAAATTGTTTTTTAATAGATGATTTAATATGATTTTAATTCACAGTAGATTACTTAAATTATTTTAATGTCTTTTTCTTTTCCCTCAAAGCCATTATTTAAAACTTTAAAATGTTCTTCTGTTAGTAAAATTACATACTACATTAATCTGCCCTAAAAATGCTGAAGTTCATTATATTGCAATTATATAGTTTGGGTAATTAAATATTTTTAATTTCATACAGTGCATTCACTGCAGGTGGTTCAAGAAAACAAGAAATAATACAGAGACTTCAGATAACTTCTTTCATTAACATGCAAAGTCTTCTTGAAAAGGTGCCTTTCTGACTTCCCTCCTGGAATGTTAGCAGAAGGTTATCTTCATGGACAGGAGCAAGCAGGCAGCAGACACAGGGCAGACAAAATTACTGCTCCTCACAGAAAGAGCTGTAAGATGAGCCCTAAGTAAGCTAGACAGAGCTCTGTCAGATGTAGACAGTGGGGATCTGCCAATACCAGCCTTTAGAAATACAAGAAACGAGGAGAGAATGCTACAGGCACAAGTTCATAATGACTCTCTTCACTGCCCTGAATGTGTCTGCACACAAGCTGGCAGTTTTCATCTGAAGTGAGAATCCTCAGAACCCACAAAAGCGGGTTTGAGAATAAAAGTATTTACATCAAAGTAGCAGAGAAACTTCCAAATATAAAGATTGCATTATTATTCTTACTATGCACAAAGAAATGTATTTGCAGTCAAAAGACAGCATATTTCTTGTGGTGTATTTTCTCATATTTCCTTTAGTAAATATTTTGATGGAAAGTATTAAGGAGCATCTAAGAAATTTTTTTAATATTTTCATTTTTATTCTGAAATTGATAGTAGGATTGTTTACACAAAATGCTTTTGCAACAAAGTTCATCTCAAAAAGCAGACACTTCAAAAGGTGTGTAACATTTCCTATCAACAATGCCTGTGTGCACTTCTGTGTGCTGTTGATTGCTGTATGCTACTTCCCTCATCCTTAATGCAGTTCACTTAGCTTATTCCCAGAAACTGTCCCTCTAGCGCTGACCTTGCAGGCCACATCTGCTCTACTCCTACTGATCTGTCAACAGGGAATTTGAAACACACCTGCTAAATTCTGGGGAAGTTCCAGCTGTGTGTGCAGCAGCAGAAGTGTTTAGAAAAGTTTTTGTAAAATTTCAAAATAGTCTTTCAGTCAAGACAAAAGTCACAAATAAAATAATACTCAAATCAGATCCAGGTTAACTTTATTAGGATGATTTTTGCTCATTTTCATAACTATGGGACACCTCTTTTTGGTATGATCTCTAAGTTCATATTAAAAATCACTTTCCTGAAATAAATTCATTGAGATTAAACCTAAACCACATGAGGTCATTTTTTTAAACAATGCCAAAATGTTTTTTTTCTTTTTTTCATTATTTCAATAATGTTTTATCCAGATTTTTTGAACTTGAACCATATCCTTCACAACATATGAGGAATATACAACTGTAATGCAAAGACCATAAATCATTTTAATAATTTCATCAAACCCCATTTGAAAACCAGTTAGGTTTCCTGACCAACCTATTTCTTTTACAAGGTGGTATGGAACCTCTTGCAAAAGTTATTAGATCATTTTCTGTTTCCAAACTGAAAAATTTATAACCACATATATCTGTCCACTTCAGTCTGCAAAACTATTCTGAGCAAAAGTCTAAGAAAAAGTACCACTGTCTTTTTCTAGGAATCTAAGCTCAGATTCTATTTTTTAAAAAATTTTGCCCTGAATATGAACCCATTCTCTTTGAATATAATGAAAGTATTTCCAGTGATTTTTCTGGAGGATTCACCTAGATATAAGATTTTCATTAACATTAGACAACAGATTTAATTTCTTTTCTCTCAAACAGAAGTCAACCCACAGGAAGTATAAAATTAATTCCTTTATGTCAGTTAGCCATGACAGCAGGTTTGCATTCCTGATCAGTGTGATTAAACCGGATCATGTCCAGAGACCCCTTCCAACCTCAACCCTTCTGTAATTATGTATATAAATGGCTTCACAAAATTGCTGCTGAGTAATCTCCTGTCCAAATCTAAAACCTACTGAGTAACTAAACAAGAACTAATTCAGATGAAACATATTTTTTGAGTCAGACTGTGATCTATACTTTCAAAAGTAATGCTGACTGAGTCTGGTCTGAGAGCTGAGACAGTTTCCTCTCCACAGCAGTTTTATTTTGTTTTCCTTTCATTTCCCTTTTCACTTTATTTGTACTTGCATTTGCATTGACTGATTCAAAGTTCTCATTAATTCTGCCCAAAGAGGTTTTAGTGTATCTGTCCTGGGAAATATTCGGAACTTGATAGGATATGACCCTGAGGTATCTGGTAAAACTTTGAAGTTGAAATTAACTTTGTGATGCCATGATGATTTTTTGCCTTTTTATACACCCCTTTTTATATACTGTTTTATACAGCTTTTATGTATTCTTAGTGCTTTTAGCCCACATATTTTTAATTCCTCAGGTTTGATAACTAGCATAGACCAAACATTCCATTAAGCCAGGAGACCAAACATCCTGGAAGCATTGGGGGTCAGAAAGCCCCAGACACCAAGGTCCTCTCCAGAACACATTCTGTAAACTAAGATAGGCCCATCCAGGGGAAAAGTTCCTCGGACGAGGGGTTCACTCCAGTCTCTCACTGGGGAATCTTTGATAGATATGCTAATTCACAAGGCCTATAACTGTATATGTAATGTATTGTGGGGGTGCAATTTCGGTGTGTGCTTCTCAATGCATTCCACCCAGACAGAGAGTGCACCTTAAGGGTCCTTAAATAAATACTGAGGTAAACCCCTTCTCCCTTTTAACCGTGTTTGGCTCTGATTTTTAAGACCAGGGAAAGACAACATTTGGGAATGCTATGGTATATTGACCCACAGGGATTCCTTCCAACTTGAATTTCTCTAATTTTTTTTCTTTCAGTTTTATACTGAAAAGTAGTATGACATTGGAAATAATGTGGCATTTTTAGGTACATCCCTTGCTCAACCACAATCACTGACAAAAAAGACTCAGATATTTGTCTCCTCAGAAAAACCAATCCTCTCACAATGCTATCAACTTAAAAAAGACACCTATACATCTAAATTAAGGCATCATACTATTCCTTACTGTTGTTCTACTTTTTATTTCAAAATAGAAAAAAAAAAGAATAATCAATGTAACTACTGATTGTAACTGATTATTGTGGTGGGGCTCAAACTAGATTATTTTTAATGTCCCTTTCAAACCAAGCCATTTTATGATACTGTGATTCTATGATTCTGTTCAGAGGTGTAGATATGGACTTTCATTGAGCAATTTCCACTTGTTAGATATGTCCATTTTATTTCAAGTAATTTTTAATTCAAGTGAATGGAAAATGTTCTATTTTGTGGTAAGGAATATCAAGGACACCGGTCCAATTACTGGTCCAAGTTCTTTTCAAAAACTGTTTGGTTTCAAAGAGCAAATAACAGAATAATTAGAAACAGATTACATCTTTTTTTGCCTTTACAGGAACATATATGCCATGTTGGCTCAAAACGGTATGAAATGGCCTTGGGATTTCTCAGCTTCAGTTTAGCTGCATAAATCTTAGATTTGCCAGGAGTTCTTGGAGTATGTCTTCTTTCTGCTCTGTTCTTGTCTTTCTCTTATGTCTGAATAGTAATGAGGAGGACAGCGGAATCCTCAGCTTGTGCTATCAGCCGAGAATTCTCCTTCTGCATAGGAAATAGTAGTTGAACAAAGAAATTGGCTGGAAAGGCAGAAAAAACCTTCAAAATCCTTGATGACTCCTTATTTATGAGGATGTTGTTTTAAGTCATCCAATAAAGTAGAATTTAATAATTAAATACATACATTTTTGCCATTCAGTCACTGAGGTGTGAAAAAACTTCCAGGCAATCAGTTTATGTCCAGAAATATCAACATTGCAACAGAATATGCAATATCCACACAGAGTCACTTTTATGCTTGGTTCTTCACCACAAAATTGTGAGGAAGGTTTCTGACTGAAACATTAATTAAAATGTTTCTTTAACCACTCTAAAAGACAACCCTGAATAAATTAGAGGATACACTGGTTTGAAAAATACAGTAAAAATTCTTTTGTACGCTTGTGTGTGCCTGGGAGAGGAAGGGGTCAAACCAATTTGAAATGTGTAGAGCATGAAGTCTAAATTATGTAAGCTTCACAATGCATAAAAGCTATGTAGTCTGACTGCACACATCTGCTGAAAGCAGGTGGGAAAGAGATAAAAATGTTGCTTCACTTTTTTTCTTGCAGACTTCTCAATGCTTTTAAAATTCTCCAGGTCCTTTGAGCTATTTCAGAGTTAACAAATGTAGTCCAGAGAAATGGATGAGGAATTCTAATGCCCTGGAGAAGCAAAAAGGATCCTTTTCATATAAATTGCAGCTTATTATGTCAGCAGTTCCTGTATTTTTTTTTGCAAGTTTTAATAATTTTCTTATTTTTCTATTAGAAAAATAGTTTCATTGAGAGGAGAATCGTCAGATTTCTAGCAAACGTTATTTCCTTTTTACTTCTATTTCAGAGACCCTCAGAATTTACCAGTTTTATTTAATGACATTACCTTTCATGAGGAGTGTGCTGGCAGTTTTTCTGTCCCCACTCCCCACACCAAGCTATGGTGGTTCATGTGTTTTTATTTACAAACATTCATACTGCAGGGCTGCCTGGAGAAACAGACCCAGGAGGTCAGGATAAGAAAGGAAGGATATAACATATTCTTTTGTTTCTCAGTCAAGATTCAGGGCCAAAATAAGTCTGACTCCTTTAACTGTTTACAATTAAAACACATGTCCCATTTCTAAATCCCTTGCTAAGAACCAAATCAATAATCAGTGTTTTAAAAGGCTTGTAATCAGGAGAAAGTAGAACTGTGCCTCCCCTTCTTCCCAAGGTCTCATGAAGAGGGGGAAGAAACCATGGGGTGGCTTGCCTTTGTCACAGCTGTGTTTTCCAGTTCTGCAACGTAGCTCAAGGTGACACTTCTTTTGGCTTCAATGTGCCTTGCTTACGGGATGTGTGAAAACTTTACAATAATGTCCCCATTAGGGGTGGGTGCCATCCTAGCGGTGGTCCAGGCTGGCTGACTACCACGCATGGACCCCTGGACGTGTGCTGTACAGTGGCCACACTCACCTACTTGCCACTCTCAGAACACTCTCAGAAAGTGCAACTATAAATGGAGTCCACAATAAGGTCAAAGGACTACAGCCTAAATTTTTATGCTACAGGAGCTTGCCAACACAATAGCAGGTTTTCCTTTGCTTTTACTGGATTTTCCTCAGGAAGGACTCTGTATCTTCTGAAAAACATCTTATACTCTGCAGGCACCAGTGTGGGTCCTTCAGTCCGCAAGAAACCTGCTCCTGGAGATACGTTCCCAGGTGTTGATTGCTTGGACTTGAAATCATACTGGAGAAACAGCAGATGTCATTGCCTAATGATAAATTGCCCACTGACAAGAGACCTTCAGACACTGTGAAGTAAATTTCAGTAAGGAGTGATTTTGGTGTGAAATATGTGAGATATAAAGAACTGAGCATTTCTTCTTTGATGTAAAAGAAATGTGTGTCTAGCCTGCTGAAGATAGAAATTTGTTAGGCCGCCTTTGGTAGATAAATAAACACTCTCTAAGGATTTTCTAACAGATGAAATAAAGGAACTGAAATATTTCCATAATATTTGACCTCTGCAAAATGTGACTCCTACAAATAACTTGCAGATTCTTTCTGCCCCCTGTTAAAATACCATCTTATCTTTTTCGCTTATATTTAAACCTGGCATATACATTTATATTTTATAGACAAAACTGTGTTTGCATGTGAAGGTGTATCAGGTATTATGTGTTTTTTAAACCGCTATTTTAATGAAAAAAATTCCCTGAAGGTGAGAGAGGGAGAAACTAGCAGAAATTATCATTTACACTGGAGGAACCAAAACTTCGAGGAAGTGAAAAACTCCTGCGGCCCTTTCAAGAATTTCAGGCTTAGGAATTCTGCAGTCTCTGGTGGACGACATGGTTTCAAATATGGAAAACACTGGCCATATACTTAATACAAATGCTTGATTATTAAATGATGCATTATTATTTCTTGTTAATATATTTAAGGTATTAATTAGGTAATGTTTCAGTTTTGTTTAAGAATATCTTTTTAGACTATGACCTAACATATCTTCTCTGCAACACTGTTAAGATAAGAATTTGAAAACAGTTTTCCTGATGAAATCAACGATCCTTTTTGGTAAGTCTGGAAGTGACTTTAGGTCCTGTCTGGCAGTGACCATTTGTGCATGCTTAGCAAAAAAAAAAGAACAAGAACTGGACAATTGATACATCGGCACTTTCCCTCGTGTCACCTCGTTTCCACCTTTCAGTAATCCACAGTTTAGGGACTTCTAAAGCCAACAGTGTAGAGACTTAATAATCTCTAGTGGACCTTTCTTCCATTTATTTGTTTTAAAAATTACTTTCTGAGCCTACTTATAGCCTGGCCTCTGCAACATGGTGTGGCAATGTGTTACTTAATTTAACTATAATTTGTATGGTAATTTCACTGTGTACCCTCAGTTCTTTCACCATGAGAAACTATAAGAAGTCTCAGAAAACTGTTTTGCTAGCCATCTTTTCATCATCATCTCTTTTCCAAGCTGAAGCATATTAACTTAGTTTTTCTGGATACATAAACTGCTGTATATCTCTGGTCACCCCGTAGCCTTTATCTACACATTTTTTAGTTCTGGGCTATTTTGCAGATGAGATAAGAAAAGCTGGAAGCACTGAGGCTGTAGGTAAACAACATTTCATCTGTAAACTAACAATAGAAGGAATTATTCTCAATTCTTTTCTTAATATATTTTACATTTTATTTCCTCGGTGGATTGCTGTTGAGAATTGAGCAGGTATTTTCAGTCCTCCTATAAAGACTTCGTATTCTGTTACCTGCATAGTAATTGCCATTTAAAAATATATCACGGTGTACTTGTAGCTCTTTTACTCCACGTATTTTTCTTTGCATACAAGCATTTCAAGTCTGCCATTTTTGCCATTTTTCTTTTTTTTTTCTTTTCCCTATTTATACAGTGCTATGAGAACATTTTGCAACACTTCTCAAAACTTTGTTTTCTCACTGTCCTAATTATTTTTATGTTGCCTACAAACATTGTGGCCTCTGTAGTCAGTATCTTTTTCAAATATATGATTTGTTAATCATACCACAGGTCCTAACACAAATCTCTAAAGGGCTTCTCTGGTATTCTCCAGCACTGAGAATGTCTGTCATTTGTTCTTCACCACACTGACATTGTCATCATGGTCACAAGCTGGCTGATGTGATACAAATCTTATAACTGCTTTTTAAGGTTTGTTTTGTTCAGTGAATAAATAATTTAAAAAATAATATATCCTTGCAGAATATATTTTAAATTACAGTAAAATATTCCAAGGAACAAATGACCACAATTAATTTTTAATATATCCTGAATTAGTCTGTATAGTTGAAGGTAAAGATCAGATTTGATCAGTCATAAAGTAAGTCTGAATTCAGTTTTAAAATATATCTGCTTTGTTTTGAAACTATGCCTGACAAGCATGAAATATATTTTATTGTTCTCTTTAACTAGACAGAAATCATTACTTGAATATATAGCATGTAATTTTGTGCAGGAAGCTGAGTTATATTTTGAGATTAATGAGGGAGAAAAGAAGCTGACAGTTTTAGGTCCTAATGTCTGGGGTTTATAAGATATTATGACATGCTTAATTTGGAGAATCACTTTTTTATTTATGTGTGTATGCATGCACATTTTGTCTCTTTGAAAGGACAAATATTCCTTTCCCATATCCAACAGATGTTTATTATACCTGTTCTTGCAGCTTCAGACAAATGACACTCCATAATATCCCTACAGAGCCTGGTCTGGGATTTATGTATCAATCCTTTTGAAAATCTGTTTTATAAATCCAACCTAACACTGATTTTGTGAAAGTAAGCCAATCAGCCATCTTATCTCTAAAAGACTTTAATGTAACTGATCAATATTGTCTTTATAAAACCTTTCCCAAAAAGAAAGGTCTTTTAGTTCCTGTTTCAAGATTTCTTAATTTAAAAATATCGCTTTTGTTATTCTCCTCACAGTGAACTTTGCAGTATTCCATCCCTTTCTTAAAACAAACATAGTTCAAATGCAGCTGAAGCTTTTCCTTTTTTATTTTTTAAATTTTCACATAGATTATTTCACAGGTCTTACTCCTGTAGGCATTCATACATCTTCATATTAGCAGAATACCATTTTGACTATGAGCATGAATACCATGCTCTGACCAGGGCTGTTAAATGCTGTTTTCACTCTGTGCTATCAATTGACATTATCATGACAATAATGAGAGGTGGCATAACCCCACATGAAAGTAAAAATACTCATTTATCATCACAAACTGAGTGTAGATCGAGAGGTAATAATGGAAGGACTAAAAGGAACACACCAGCTGTGCTGTAAAAATTCTTCTCAGTCAGTTCTATACAGAGAAAGAAACCATAGAATTTAATTAACCTTTTCTGCCCACCACATTAATATTATTTATATTATATAAGGTATTTATTTACTTCCCACAGTTTGCAGCCAAATAGAAACAAAGTACATTTTTTTAAATCTTTCTCAGCAACACAAAACTTTTGTGTAACTTGATTTTGGGAGAGAAAACATCGTGGTGGTAAAGGATTTCATTTTTTTTTGTAATAAGTCTTTCAATTTGATTTCAGAAAACAATGTTGAATAAAACTAGTAACTGGATATGCTGAATCAGATAATTTTCTCAAATCTTTAATTTTATTTCTCGGTACACATGTTCACTTGCTTTATATTTGAATTCCTTCTGCTTTTTCTTACATTGTTTTTAATAAGCTTTATTGTTAATACAAGTTGTTGTCTATTATTACAGTTTCTTTTAATGGCTTTGTCTGGCAAACATTGTTCATATATTCTAGACTGATAAAAGATATATGTGTACTGATGGGAAACATTCATAACAATTATTGTAGGTCATGAAAATAAGTTATGGCAGCAAACAAGACATTTTTATGATCTTAGCTAAACATTTTTGGATTATCATTAGTGCAGGGAGATTCATGACTTCCTGAACTGAAGTTCAGGATGGTTTTTGAAAGTAATTTCCACTCCTTTCTTCCTTCCTTCTTATCTCCTACATTTTAAATGTTTGAGATAACTTGCAATATATTAGGTTTAACAAAATGAATGAATTTCCTTACCTCAGTGAGAGTCGGAAATATACACTAACTATAATTATGAAGTGTCATTCATTAATCAGCACAATGTTTGTGGGTCCCGTATTGCCACTCTGCAATCTGTATTTTTCTGTATTTTATGATGAAATCACACCCACAATGCTCAATCAGGTGATAATTCCAATTCAGGAGAAAGAGGTGTATTGATTATTCATGGGAGAGCTGGAGATGCTTTGAACAGTGACACAGCCTCTCATTTTAGGAGATAAATGTGTGGCCCAATGCAGTAAAGGATCTCCCAATGAAGACTGTACCATTGCCACTTTTCTGTTTCACTTTTGTTAGCTGACACTGTAATTCATGTATTATCGAATCTAATAACAAAATAATTATTTAAAAAATAAAACATGCAAACATTCTCATTATCTTCTATTCTATCATCAGACAAACTGGTAGACAAAATGTGTGCCAGTAGAATTACAGAAATATTAGGGATACATAATTTTTCAGTTCTATTCCAAATCCTAAGACTGATTACTGTTTCCACCCAGGGCAGAATGATCACTGAAAAAATAACTTTGAAATATTATTCTTTTGAAAATAAGTTTGAAAAATTATTTTGAAATATTTGAAATAAAAGGAAACATGTCAGTCTATTTCTGTTTTCCATTTTGAAACTGATATGGTAAGAATGACCAGAACACAAAATTCCCTTTCATGCATGCACACCATTTCCACTTATTCAGTCTGACCAGGACCAATGTTCTGTGACACTTGGGAACGATCGTGTACAAAAACAGTCAGTCGACAAAGAATCGCTGTCAGTAACAATCTGTGTAAAATGATCCATTAGGTGTTACTGTGAAATGTTGATTTCTAAATTTAGCTTTTTTTGCTATTCATATTTTATCTGTCAACAGACTCTTGTTGTTACATATTTGTCCCTTTCAAAGTACCCAAAATATCTCTTAATAACATTATACTCAATTATATTGCCTCTGAACCTCCAGGAGAAAAAAAATTCAAAATCCTGGACTGATGTATTAGACAAAAGGACAGACAACAAAAGTCTGTCAAAATACATCTCTACCATATTCATAGATGCCATATGAATATACCTACACCTGCCCTTGTCTTAACTGCCTTGCTCCCAGCAAGCACTGAGGTCTGGCCAAAGAAGTTCAATATAGCAGCCACTCTATGTCCTCCCATCAAGTTCTTTAAAGCTCATAATTTAAAGTAGTTCATCATAATTATGATCTAGGCTTGTATCATATACTTTAAAGATGTTCAGTTTCACAATTTTCCTTACATGGGAAATGTTTGGGTTAAGAAGAGTTATAAAAATTGTTTTTTCATTAGACAAGATAAAGGTGGCTCTGCATCTGTGAAGCATCTATAAGCACAGGTGTAACCATTAATTTATTTGTGTGTATGCACATGATATAGCCGAATGTGATGTAAATTCTCTCCTATACTCTGAAGGGCTTTTCATGATTCCTGACTGTATTCATAGACTTCATAGACCTATGGCAATGTTGAATTGATGCACGTGTTCTGGTATAATTCCTGGTATCACATACATACACATGTCTATCAATAATTATGCACCCAAATTTGGCAGCCTGGCCATGAAGTTCATCACAAGAAATCCCACCATCTCTTCCCTTAGCAAGAATGCAGCTGTTCTGCCACTGCTGTGAGCTGTCCAAGTGGAGAAGAGTCAAATTTGCCTGACAGGCCCACTTTGTACATGACAGTGTATAGTTCTGAACAGTGTAGAATCGCCTCTAGTGAGGATTTTACTTCTTGTCCCCTGCACTTATGCCCGAGTTCTTCCCCCCGAGTTATCTAGCCATTGCAACCAAGAAGCCACATTAAGATATCCTGTTAGATTCAGCATGAAGCTGAATTCATCAAACTATGCAGGTTTTCCCGTTCATGAACCTCTACTACACTGCTGAATATGACTTGTAAAAGGAAAGGTCTGAAACACTGGACACATTCTACACACTCTTCACACTGCCACTGAGACTTCTGGTATGTATGGGAAGTGCCTCTAAAATAAGTTACTGTATTGCAACTACTTGTCTACCTCGTCAGGGCTGGATGTCTCACTTCATGGGCTAGAGAAAGCTGAAAGAAAGGTAGGGCAAAGAGGTATAAAAAGAAGTATTTGTTGCAGAAAAAAAGAGCACAGCTTATTCCAGCTCTATCAAAAGTTTCTGGAAATCAAAGGAAAAATCTATTGCCTTGAGCTGAGTATACATCACTGGGTTTTATGGCCTCTGTGTTATTTCCTGCCCAGTTGTGTCTAATTAATGACAAAAGAAAGTGTTTTATGATTATGATGATGCAAAAGTTCTCCGGTTTGCTCAGACTAGTAATAAAGCTGTGTATGCTGAGAATGGAGAAAATGGATCAAATGACAGATGATCTCATTCAACATTACCTGAATTTGAACGATTTTGAATTAAACATTGGCAGTTAATGTATTTTAGAAAAGGAATACCTATTGTGCATAACCTGCAGTATTTACTGTTATTGGATCTGATCCTTTCTACTGCCAGAGCAGTAAACGGTGCTCTGAGATGATATTAAATGGGGCAGCTGAGAAATTTTGTAGAGTTGGGACCCCATGGAGTAGGTTAGGGAGGGAACAGAAACAGAAAATATGGCCGGGGAATGAGAAGTACTGCTAGACTGCACTGACAAGTTCTGCTTCAGACACCTCAGAGGCTGAGGTAATTAGCTCTTGCAGTGTGTAACAGTCAAGAGGGGACTAAAATTTGTGACTGAAACTTAAGGTCTGTGTCCAAAAACTTTTCTTACAATGTTCTTGAAGGTAACTTTAAAGCACAGTCAGCCTCCCTAGAGTACCTGCTCCAGGAAACTCAGGATTGACGCTTTCTTTTTTCTTGCTCAGCTCAGCTTCAGCTGCCTCCAGGGTGTACCATTACATGGACTGAACAACATTATCCTCACTGGTTGAGTCAGCACCAGACATCCCTGAAGACCACAAGGCAGATCTCATACCACTGCCCTGGCATTGCTTCCCAGCACATCTGTGCTACCAGATGAAGTGTGCTCCTTTGTTGATCAGGGACGAAATTACACGGATTTCAGTACAGCAATTTTTATTCCAGATGACCCTAGATAGAATAAAGAGAACTTTCCTGGAAATCCTGGGCCACATGGATCTGAGGACAGAGTCCTCATTCCAGTCTCCTGAAAGTGAGATGGCTCTGCATTTTTTCCATTTGCCCAAGTTGAAAACTTTGCTATAACTAGTTAAATGAGTATGTTTAAACATATTTGAGAGATACTATTTCAGCTAGATAATATCTTATTACTTGGTCTGCTTAAGATCAGAAAAAAAATTTTATTCTATGAAAGTCTCACTCAAAAAAAAATTCCACAGTATACTGAAATTTCCAGTGACTAGAAACTAAGATAAGATAATGGCATTCCTCTTTCAAAATAAATATAAAGAACATCTTTATTTACCCATCAGGTGAATCAAGGGATTTGATTACATTACTCATCTTCCCAAGAAATGGCATGAGGATATGACAAATCATATGACATGACATCTGACAGCCTGTGAGGGAATACACCAGAGAAACAGTCTCTGCACTTTGGTCTTCAGCTGAGATTGTGGTGTTTTAAAGTTAGCACAATTACCACAGTTTTGGTTATTGCTTCTTCATTTACAACATTGGAGCCTGATGCAAAATCAAAACCTTCATCTTCCTCCATTATACAGCCACATATGATTCATAAAAATTCCCTTATCACAGAAAAAAGCTCAGTGTTTAAGTGTATGGCAAATTATCATATGTGTTTACAACATGCCAGGCAGTAATGAAGTAATCTTGCTTTTTATGTTAGCACTCAGAAATAAAAAGTAGTCAGATCAGAAGTTCATTATGTGAGCCGCTTCAGAGACTCATAGTCAGGAGTGTTTGACAGGATTTTAAAATTAACTCAGTGGGAATAGCAGAAACAAGGGCTAGAAGGAGCGAAATTAAGGTGTGAAGAACTGCTTACAATATTGACTAATTAGAGTGCAGGTTGATTCAATGGTCCTCTTTATTAACTATATAAATAAACATATTTGGCGTGTTCACAATTTTAGATGCCAACTTGCTGCTTTGAGTGTTCCGTGGTACCTAGCATGTAATACTATTGCTGTGACTTTACATTGGTACAGCAATATTACCAGTGCCAGATCCAGCCATTTCAAAATGAAAGAATAAAAACAACCTTGCTCCCTGATATTCTTAAATTGATTAAAACATTGTTAGACTATAAGAGTCCATTTTACCTGCTTTACAAACCATATTTGCAAGCTTTTCTCCAAATCTATGAGCTTTTACTCCTCCCTGAATATTATTTAGCAATCTAAAAGCAACAGCTGAATACCTTTTCTAATGATTAGCACCACTGATATCACCGAGACAGCTGATAGGCATGCCCTGCATTTCATTAAGCACAGCTGTCGATCTACTAATGACCAAAATATTTATTTTTTTTTTATAAATGTTATCCAGTATGTTGACTTGTTTAAAATTATCTTACATTATCCATGAGATCGGTGATCTCTTGGGGTGGGATTGGACACCCAGATTCCTGTGGTCCTTTCTGAACTTCACAGAACAGGGAAATCTGGCATCAGGCACACCTCATCACTCCCATGGAATGGTAGCCACTAAGATGAAAAGCACTGTCTTGTTCCAGGCCATTTGGTAAATTTATTTGAAGGGGGTCAGCAGAACACCATGTTCCAACTAAGCCTCCCAAAGAGCCGTCTAGGCTGGAAGGCAGCTTTGGGTTATAGAGACCTCCAGAACCGCCTGTCCTGAATTAAATTTCCATCACTGTACTGCAAGCACCTCAACAGACTAAAGTACTAATTTACCAGGATTTGTCGGTGTCAGACCCATATATCTCAGCTACTTCATAGAACAGAGGTTCCAGATGTTCACTCAGGGCCCACTACCCACCACGTACATGCAGCAATACCGTGCCCAAACTGGGGGCTTAGCAAGTGCTCAAGCCCTCCTGGGGAAGAAAATGTGAGCTGTAGCACTGAGCCCTGCAGCCTGGAGGGCTCAGGCCAGCCTGACCATACTGTAGTGTGCTGCAGGCAGTGATGCCAAGCTTAGCTTTTCCTAAGCACCAGGAAGATGCTTGGAAACCCCAGCTACGACCTGGAAGAACCACGAATGGAGGACACACAGATAGCAAATCCACAAACATGCTGAGGCCCTTACTGCTGCTATTTCACTTCTGACGGAGAGACAAGCTAAATTTTCATCTTGTAGCTCATCCTTGTTTATTTGTGACAAGGTAAATTTCTGCCTCTCTGCTGTTAGAGATGGAGCACCGTCCATTTCAAGGTGGATTTCTCACTGAGACAAGAGCTGGCTTCCCAGCACTCATGGCTGCTTGCCAGCCTTTTAAGTCCAGCCTGTGATCATGAAAGGTTTGAAATAGGCATTTAGATCCCAGCTGAGGTTGGGACTGTGGATGAGGATTATTAAGCAGACACCCATCGCTAGCTATAATCATGCCAAGCATTGATTAGATAGTTCATGTATTTTTGCCATATCAGATTATACCTCAGTTACATCAGAAGAAACAAAGGACAAAAACTTCAACTTCAGTACCTGTAGCCTCACAGCCTGAGTACATATTGAGGTATTATCCATCCACACCTTCTACTATTGGCAGAAAGACTTAGAGTGCTTGTTAACTTTAAACATCAGACTGAAATTATAAAGGTGCTTTTTAAAGGATTTATATGACTGCCATTCCTATTGGATGACATATTAGCATTCTCAAAGGGGGGATGAGAAATATTCCCCTTTTTCTACTACATATAAACTACTTTAGTTTATAATGGAAGTTGCTGAAAAGAAGAAAACCTCCTAAGCTAACATCACTTGATTTATGATGCAGTGTTAGCCATTTGTTCATGGCAAAGATTAGAGTACAAATTTGACTGATGACAATGTATGGTTTAAAATACTACCCTTGAAGTGTATGGCAGAACTTCTTTGCTCTCCTTTGCTGGAAACTACATTTATCACCAGACAACTGCAATTGGAATTTGCAAGGATGTGCAGCTCACTTGACATTTGACGGTCCTTTGTCTGAAGCCACATCTGTGATCTCAAGAAACAAATCACTACATTAGATGAGTCCAAAGTTTCCATGTATAGCTTCCTCCATAGGCAGTTTTCTTGTTAAATATTCAAGCACAGAGAGTTCATGCTTTATCACAATATGAGCATGAAAAATCATATTTACAGTGACAGGTTTCCACTTATAATTTTTTTTTTTTTGCCTTGCCAGTACCCATACCTCTGTCTCCAATGGAGGCAGCACCAGATATTTTTATTTTCCAGTCCTTGAAGTCACTATAATGCTGTCCATTTAAGGATTTCAGTGATTTTCTGTATGAGACGTTATGAGAACAACTGAATTCCTGCAACTATGAGATCTTTCGTTCTGTTGCAAAATGGTTTAGGGTCCATTTGCAGACTAAAATAATCCAGATTTCAGTGAGTCTGAGTATTAGCTATCATAGCTAATGCTGTGACATAGATGGTGGATTACTACAAAGTACCTATGATAATAATCTTGCTCCTCATCTTTCTAGGTATGAGAGCCGGAAAAATGTTCCTTTCATATCCACATCTGAGAGTGGAAGTCTCATCATTCTTTTCCTCTTTTGGTCTTTGAAGTTGTACTGGTTGTGTGCCTTTAAGCCTTTCAGATGCCACAGAGGATGCAGAAACGTACTTTGTTGGAGAGAGTCATAAATATCACAGCAACTTCATACAAAGATAATGGCACATTTTAGGAGAACCTGTGAAATCTTTTGAACAGGTGCACCACCATTAGAATGAAAATAAATAGCAGAAGGTGGGTGTCTTATTAATAATACTGCTTTGTATGTTACCTTCGTAAAAATAATGGCATGTATAAGATATATTCCCATTCCCAGCAGGATATTAAGCAATTGTTCTCCTGTAGTGAGTTGACTTTCATAATCTCAAATACTGTCTAGCTAGGCAATTACTGATTTTTTATAGTAGTCAAGAACAGTGCTCGTGTTGATTGATTTAATTCTCCCTTTAATGATGAGAAGATATCATATGGATATAATCTATTGGTTTAGACCTGGCACATTAATCTTATCACTTTGTGTGCCTCTAAAGCAAAGGTATTATTCCTCTGACCACAGGCAACAATCTGTGACTAAACCTCAAATAACTTTCAGCACTAGTAGGAAATAAATATAGACTCTAGTCTTTCAGTTTCCTCTATATATTCTTGCAGAATCACAGCTCCAGTGAAGGACATGCACCTTCACCACTGCTGCCCAGGCTTATGCTCTTTCCTTCCCTTATGCTCTTTCCATGGGAGGATGCATGTAACTAAACTGAAATACCCCCTAAGAGCTAGAGTTTGACATTTGTTTGGTACTTTGTTCACGAGTAGAAGTCTTACAGATGTCAATAGACAAATTCAAATAACATATTGCTTAACATAAACAAAAATAATATTGCTGAGCTCATAAAGAACATGCTCTAGATATCTCACTATCATTAAAAGGACATAATATAAAGTATATAAATGGCCACTTATAGGTTGGGTGCATGGAGAGGGGTATGATGCAGATGGCACAGTTGGATACCACCACTCATTACATATGTGAACTCCTTCTTTGGCAATCATTCCCATGAAACTTTTTATGGACTGTCCTTTTTACATTTTGGACATAAAAGACTGCACAAATGGAAAACAGTCAATAACTTTCAGATACTTCAATTAGGAACGATCAAAACGGTCTGGCTATGCAGGGCTGGGCATGTGGACAAATGACACAAACATAAAGCAAACAGCTTAATGTGGCTGCAGGCATGTGTTTGAAAGGATGAGGAATATGCAGACTACACTAAATAGCAGCCTTGAGAAAGGTGAGAAAAATGTCCTGAGTAATGTTGTTATTGGGATTATAGTGTTGAGCACTAAATTTGTAAAATCAGACCTAGCACAGGTTAGCTCTCTTGTATTTTTACAATCTTGGCATAATGAGAAAGTGAAAACATTAACAGGGATGAAAAATCAATTATTACTTGTAGGTATGACAATATACAATCCTGTAAATATTTAGTGTTGTCACAAAAGCTTAGTTCAATTGCAGTTCTTATTAGATTAGGTGGGGTTTTTTTCATAAACCTGCCTGCTAACTGCTAGAAGATGCTGGATTCCATGGTGTGTTTCCATACAGGCTGAGGCAGGTCTAGACAATTCCCAAAAGCATCAGGTGACCAAGAGCTCCACCAAGGCAGAAAGAAGTGCCTCTACCAGCACCCACACAAACACAAACTGTGCCTGCAGCTGCCACGGACACAGTGGCTCCCTCCTGTCCCTCTTGTGTAGCTACACTCTCCCACAGGCACTGGCACCCAGCCCTGTGTGCTCCTCTGACACATTGCCACTTCAGTGTCCCTTCCTGCACCCCCACACACCCACAAAATACACACTCTCTGCAGTGACAAAGAGTGTCTAGTGAGAACATCAAGCAGTGTCCTCAGTCAGGCAAATGTGCTGACTCATGTACACTCGAGTGGCCACTTTTACACCTTGTCCTCTCTCTTTTCCTTCTCTTGCTCCTCCCTGAGTCACATTGATCCCTCCATTTCACTGCCTTTGGTCCCTTTCCTAAATATCTCATTGCAAATTTCCACAATATCCTTAAAGCATCTCAAAATAAATTTTATGTAATCCCAAAATTCTCTTCCATCTGCATAACACAAGAAGCCCTACAAGTCTTTATGCAACCACTTTGCACAGCCGCCTGGAAAGAATTCCTTTGGTTGTCTTATCTTACCTGAGACTGATGGGACATTGGGCAAAGATAAGATGATGTACCAAATCATCTTCCTCCTGCAGACTATTCCTGATTTTCTCCCACTTCTCTGAATTAAGTATTTTATACTCCAGAGATAACCTCTGCTCTTTTGTCGTATATGCTCAGTATATAAAGTTGTTTGCTCACCATTAATTTAATCAGAGCTAACTCTACCATCTGTATTTTATACATCTGCTTGATAATTTTAATGTCAGCACCTACCTGCACTTACTACAAAAATATTTTCACTGAGAGTCTTAGCAAATAAAGTAAAGAAAAGTACATGTGAATTTTTCGATTTTATTGTTGAACATTTCAGGAAATTAAGACATTAACATGAAAAAAATCTTTAAAAAAACCAGGAATAGTTTTGTTTAAAAAAGCAATCATTTAAACTCTTGAAAATAAATCAGGTAGCTTTTAACTCAGGAATTTAAAACAACAGGAAATTGAAGGTTTCTTCCCTTAGTCCTCATTTTAAACCACTAAGATGAGATGATCAGTTCACTTATTTTAATACACTTAAATTTTTTAATATAATGAATCAATACACATACAAAAGAGTAGCCTGGACTGGAGTCCTACTAAGAAAAAATTATTAGGCTTGCATTCTTGTGAAGACTAACTGGAAAATGAAATAGCAGGGATATGATAGGCAGCAAAATAAGACTGTCAAGAGACTAAAGTAATGAAAAATATAACAAGGTGAGAGTAATGCCTTCTGTCAGGTGCCCCTGTCCCGTGTGTTCGGCCAGGCTCTAAGCACAGGCTGGGGACATGGCCAAACACCCAAGCTCCTGCTGGTAGCCCCGAGTTCATACTCATCAGCTGTGTACCTGAGCTGGCACACAGTGACTAGGAGCTGAGAGCCACTGGGCTATCAGCCACCACCTCCTAACCAAAAGCAGTACGCACCTGCCCAAGTCCTCCTTCCTTAGATTCACCTGCACAAAGCCAAAGGGCTTGATTCCTCCACACTGGCGATGTGTGGTGATTTCACTGTGAGGTGAAATAACCCAAAAACCATACTGTTTAATTTGCTTAACGCTTTCTCTCTCAGCTCAGTTTCTGTGGAACTTTCTTCCATCCCTAAAGATAAGTACTGAAGGGCACACAGGCTTGCCCAGGAAGCTGCTTCATCTCTGAGCCACAGCCCTTGATGCAGATTTCAAGCCCTGAATTGAGGAAATGGGTCCCAGGTTCAGGAATTTGCTGTGTACTCAGCAAGTCCCATGTGAAGGTGATATAAAAAGTTTCTCCTTGTTACAGCTTCCTGGGGGACACCTGCTTGGCAGCTGTAAATGTAAACATAATCTTGATTACACTGATAAATGTAATGAATAGACATGAAAATAAAATCACTGTGGAAAAAACGTATACCATATATCCATTTACAACTGTAATTTTGAAGATTATTTATGTACTATACATCTACTTTCTTTCTTTTAGTATTTTCAAACTCACTGGAAAAATACATATCCTTGAGTAAAAAAAGTATTGATCTCGTATGTTCCAATACTATATAAGGAGCATGTGAAACTGAAGTGATTATTTGAGCTCTGCAAATATAAAGCAGTTAGTTAGGTTCATTCATGCATGAATTTAGTGATGTTTTGAATTCATATAAGCCTTTGGAAAACTCATAAATCATTTGAAGTCACATTTTGATCAGAATCAACTTCCCAGTGTTATTCTTGAACTCATAAACATAAGAAACTTAAACTGAATTTATATACTTACTTGCACACAGAACATTTTGAAAGCTGATGCAAGGGAATCTAGCAACACTTTCTAGCTCTCTGTAGCAAAAAGAGTGTAATATAGAAATTGAAAGCATAATGCCATGAATTTTTTTGGTTGCTCTAAAGATCATTATTGCGCAACTGGTAATGAATACTGTGAATGGAAAGTTCTAATTAAGTGCTGTCAAGGTGAACATTTATCCTGTTAAAATTTCTGTGTCTGGTCAGTTATTCAGTGTGGGTAATTTTTTAATGTAACTGGAAAGATACGAAGTATCCTGAACTTCCCTTGAAGAATCCCAACATTTTTCAGGGTTGGCTTTTCCATTTTTGAAAGACATTGCGCATGAAAAGGAAACAGCATATTTTAAAGTCAAAGGAAATATATCAGAGAAAGAAAGCCATCTTATAAGCCAGTAATATAGTAATATTTGATGTATAGATGAAAAACTGAATTTTGCAATAAAAAACACTTTTAAAAAATCCTCTTAGAAAATGATATGTGAATTTTATGATGCATGGAAATGGCATCAGCTATGCAACATGCACCTGATTTGTCATCATCAGGTGACCACAAATACCTGATGCCCTGTGGTCACCTATCGCTTTATTTTATCATCCAACACGGCTATGAAAGGAAGGTGTGAGACTGAGGAGGAGAAAAATCTTCCTGGATCTGAAGCATGTTCACCTATAAATTTTCTGGAATCTTTTTTACCTATATCTGCTCCTTAATCTAGAAATTAAAAAAAAAAAAACCCAAAAACCAGAAAAAGCCTTTTTTCCCTTCTGTCACATTTTAAGGAATTAATATCTTCTACTCACAAAGCATTTGAATATGTAAGATACCTAAATATTGAATGAGAAAAGTGTATAAATTTATATTGGCCAGAACAGAACTGAATTCAGTAGTCAAATACACTGTGTTTATTAGAAAATTTTCTGCAATACAGATGAGAAACACAGTCGGTCACCTATCAATGTTACTCTTTTACCTTAGTGTACAAGTTATATATAATATATATATAATTACTAATATGGAGCACAAAAGGCACATACTTCTCTTCAAAGAAACTGATACTTGTTTTATTCAGAATAGTTTTCAAATTTAAGTGAAATTTTAAAAAATCTCTATCAGTGTTTTCTTGTGTTTAGTATGTACACTACAATATCTTGGTTTTATTTTGTCCCTTAAAAGTAGATCTTTATTAGCTAGGCTTTTACAATTTTGCTGAAGCTTGTGCTACCTGATTTTGGTGGGAGAATAACACAATTTTCCTCAACATCATGCCAAGTGTGATATCCAACAGCCACAAGAGAATATTCATAGTTCAACTGGCATATCTTATCATAAAAAGACTAGAGAACAAATTGGCCAGGGTCCTTTAAGCCTGTAGTTTCACAGACACACCAATAAACAGCAGGTGATTTTTTTGCTGCGTTCCATACAGTTTTAATCATTTAAGACAAGTACTTACTTAATGAGTCACAGGTTCAGCAAGGTTTGACACTGTGGAAAAGAACTAATAATTGTGCCATATAATAAATAAACCAAACACTAAGAGGCAGAGAAAACAACTCCCATGGTAAAATTACGTAGGGTAATGTAAAAGTATGCAAAGGAACTCAGTGACAGGCCTTTAATATTTTAATGTAAAGTAATACAAGAATGAAAAATATCTAAGAACGCTGCTGAAGAGGTCTCTGGAGCAGGACAGAGTGTATTTTACTGCCCTTACTTTTCTAGTAGGGTCTAGGGAAACAACATGGGGAAAATTATGTCCAACAGTAAAAACAGAGACTAAAAAAAGACTCTGGGAAACATGACTTCTATTGCTGCAAACAACTTTTAAATTTTTTAGCCTGTAAGTTCTGGTCCTTATCCAAGGACTACTTAACAATTGTGATCTTTCCAAAAAGTGGAAAAGATTTGCATACAGTAAAGTAACGACAGGAGGCAGAGGCAATGCACCTGTGCAACTCCTTCCTGAGTAAAGAAAAGAAGGAGAAAGCAAAAGAAGTACATGTGGATAACTGCTCTCGAGAGGGGCCAGGAGACTGCAGAGACACCTAAAAGGAAAAAGCATGTGGACCTTATGGTCGCTAGGGGACCGACACTGCAGAAGAAGCCACATCCAGTCTCACAAGGGCAGTAACACTTGTGCAACTGGGAAGCCTTAGAAATGTGTAGCTCCTCAGAGAGCAGCAGCAAGGAAAGCAAATAATGTGTCCTTGTGCGTCTGCCCAGCCTGCTTCCTTTTGGCATTACTTGAGACAGACTTACTTGGTATGTCTCAAGTAGAAAAATACATCTGATTCATCATGGAATGTGCAGTCCCCTGCTGTGCTTGTGAATCTCTTAAAAACAGCTTTATCACAATCAGCTTGATAAATGAGGTATATTTGAAAATTTAGAAAAACTGCAAAAGCATGGTTCTTCCAATCCTTGAAGGACCTCCCTGTCTTACATGGACAACAAAGAACCTTTGGTGCTTCTTACAGGAGAACAAGTTTAAGCTGGAAAAAAAAGGTGAATTGTTGCCTGTATCCTTAATGTGCATGCCATGTAGTTTAAGTCAAGTCCTGTTCTTTGACTCCAGCGGGATGCTTTGATGAAAATTACTTGCTATTTACATTTGATACATGTTAAGAGTTAAATAAGTGTCATGGGATGACCTCAATTGGACTTAGAGTCCATGGAGATTTCACGGGTAATGGATGTGAAAGCATTTATTATCAAACGTATATATTAACCTGCTCAAGAGATATACATTTATTCCATTGTCAAATAAATTTTAACTACAACTCAGTTGCTACACTGCAATGAGTTACATTTTCTACATAGAGCATGGTAAGATTAGTTCTCCTGTAATTGGTATCACATTGAGATTCTGCTTTAAATATTTACCCATGATGAAAAGATTTCTAATAAGACTAAAGATTTTCATGTTAATTCTTAACCCTGCAATGACTTTTTTTTCTTTTCAAGAAATAAAGGATAAAACAGCTCTGGTCATTCTTCAACACTGGCGAATTTTTTTTTTCCATGCTTCAGAATTATTTGCTTGGGGTGTTTTTCAAATTTTCTTTTACTTCTTACATTTTCAAGACATTTGTTCTCAACAGTGAAAGACATACTAACTTTTGGTTAACTATTTTATGTCATTATGCCTGAGAATCTCAAACTGTGTGTGCATTGTGAGGCTTCTGTTCTAGAAACACACAAACCATGAAAGGCAGAAGGATACACTTGCAGGGAAGGTATTGAACTGGAAGTGAGAGGCCCTGAAATAAGAACATTCTGCCTCTGCACGTCTGCACGTTTTCCCCCTGTGCTCAGGTGAGAAATAGGCACCTGCCTTTTCCAGGTACCTCTAAAGCTTTGTTCTGAAACATAACCGGAACTAAAGCCTAGGAATTCGGTTCTTGTTATAAGAGGGATTTATTAACCAGCACTGAAGACTTTGGTCTACAGGTGAATTGCCATTTTTCATCACACTGTCTCTGCCTCTTAAATCTACTAAGCAGAGTTGCTGAAGTCCCTGTCTGTTATAATTTGGTTCAGCAGGAAGACTTGCTTTCTAAGGTGCTGGATGAGTGATTCATGATCCATGTTGCTACAAAGTTGAAGTTAAGTATATCAAAATAAGTGATGCACCAGTGCAGCCTAATAGTGGTGCACCAGGGAAGCCTTGCTCCATCTCTTTGAAAATATTCTGTGCCATAGCTCTGATGACCTAGTAATCTTCTGAATCTTCTGCTTGCTTTCTTTCTCTTTCCAGTCTATAAAGATAAAGCTATCTTTGGAGTGGCAGTGCATCTCATTTATAATGAGATAAGGAAGAACAAAAATACAGAGTATTGCAAGGATGCAAATGAAATTTTGACACCTAAGATTTCATTCTTACCCTCTTTTTTTTTCTTTAATCCTGGTGTATAAATCTAAATATAAATCTTATTGGTATCTTTATTTATTCTTTGTTTAATCCTTTATAGATCCTGAAGATGCTTTTCATTCAATTCATCCTCATGTGTCTGACATTTATAGAAACTGTTCCAACAGCTAGCAGTAGTCCCTTCAAAGTTTTGCTTTTGTCATTAAATGTTTATTGTACTTTTCTTTTGTAAAATATAAAGATATCTTCTTTTGTGTCCTTCACAAAGACAGTATCATACAACTTAATGAAGCTGGCAATTAAGTCATGAGTGTCATGATTATACCACAATAATATGGTTTTTAATGGTACTTTAATAGACTGTTTTTAATGGTACTTTGCCAGCTGGGGAATGAAAATAATGGTATTCCAAAGAGCTAAAGACATGGATTTTTCCTGAAAAATAGTACATTTTCATCATGGCTGCTCTTTTACAAAGCAATGGCAAGTTAGAATACAATGTAATTTATTAAGAATAGGTTCTGTATTAGCTTCATAGCTAATTCTCTAAATTACTTTTTTTTCTCTGAAATGAATTCTGAGATATTTATTGATAAAAACCCAAGCCATCTGCTATCCCACATCATTTCATGGATAAAATCATTAGGTACTCCGAAACCTTTATGTTTGACAAAGTCAGCAAGTACTTCTAGGCACTTTGTCCCTTTGTCCTTTTCTTAGCCTCCTGTTTGGTATTTTGGTATCAGCACAGTCTCACATGCCACTGTACAAGAAGGATGAGTGAGAAGTAAGCCAAAGGACTCCTCTTGCGGCTTTAGGAGAAAATTCTTCTGTTCCTTAAATACAGCTTTCACAACAAAGTGTCCATTATTGTACCTCGAGGGGCCCTTCCCAGTGACACCACTTGATCTGGCACAGGCTCTTCACATCATCTGAGATGCAAAGCATACAGCAGTTCATTCCTTGATACTGAAACAATTTGTAAGGATCCAGTTCCTGCTGCACAGCTGCAGCAGGAGCCATTCACTCTTTCCACTCAGCCACATCAGTCCACTTGGACTTCATTTCATCTCATCTTCCCTGTTTTCCCAATACAATTCTGAGCCCAACACTAATGGCAATAACAGGCTGTAGGATATCAAATACTGATAATCACAGTACCTATCCAGTTGTGACCTCCTTTCAGCTCTCACTAGAATCTATCCAGAATTTTACCACAGTAGCAGAAGATCCACAGGAAAAAAAAAGGCAGAAATATATCTGTTTAGATAAGATGCAATTACAAACATCTTTTGGATGGAGCAAAGACTTTCTGGTCAGAATAAGAAGACCCAATACCCCATCATCAGACAGATTTTTCCTAATGCCATGAATTGTTGCAATAATGTAAATTGGCTTCTCCCCTAGCTCCAGCTTTTCAACAGCACCTCATATTTTCAGCCCTTTTTCGTGTCTGCTTCTCTCTGGTTTAATCCAAGTTTTGCTTTAGAAAAATTTCACCAATGTATCTACTGCAGAATGTCTCTGAAGGCAAATCTGTGACCCTTTCTGTGGTGCCTGTTCCTGTTCAACACCCAGCTCTGAGGTGCTCCCTTTTCGTAAGTTTTTTACTTACTGTCAGGGATTATTTCTTTCCTGCCTTAAACATTCCTTTACATTCATTCATCTGATGGCATAATTATTTCCTCAAGTTTTCTATGCTTTAGTGAAACAACATCGGTTTAATTCTAGACTATATTGTGAGGGAAAAGAACAATCCTACTTTCCTTGATCCAGAGATTTCCAAAAGGGGTTTATTCTGTACAAGAGTGAGGTCAAGAAATAGTTTAGAGGCTGCATACAATCATTTTTGGGTAGAACATTGTTTGACAATTTTTTTAAGATTATGCATTTTCACAACAGCTTTAAGAGACGCTTCATGAAAATCAAATTAACACAAAGTCGTGTCTTGTACAAAATAAATGTTCTTTTATAAAAACCCCTGTAATTTTAATGTCAAACGACTCCGTGGTATTTCAAAAAACTAACATTTAAGAACTGTTTAACAGTTACATTTAAATTTAAATTTTAGTTCTATATGCATGGTCTGCAGTGTGTGTCTAAGTTTCCAACAGTTGATGAACCTAATTTTTTATACTTTATTAGTGAACAAAAGATGGAGTTGTATTCCAAAGTCAGTATTTCCCTCAAGTGTTTCTTTTTTTACAACAGTTTTTCTTCAATGTTGAGGACTTCAACATTGATGGAGATCTCTATATATTTGTAATTTTTTCCCATTGTTAGTTCCATTCTCTATAGTTTATCAAATATAAACCTGCTCTCTTTTCATTAATAAAAAGCCAGGGTTATTATTATACAAGGCATGCAAGATGTTACTGTACAGGTTGTTTTGATATTTTTAACTGAAGAGAGGTATGTTTTTCCTTCTGGATTACTATGCAAAGAATCATCATGCTGAAATATCACACCTCTGAGGTTAAAAGCATGCCATAAAAAAGAAAAGCTGTGGAATACTGAGCATCATATCCACTGGCAATACCAAAATGAAACAAACAAATATATAAATAAGTAAATTAAATAAGCCTGGGGCCTCCCAAAAGGATCTCTTATAGATTAAATCTACCAGAAAATGCCACATTTTTATTCAATACTATGAGAGGCTTAGGGAGTGTCTACCTCTCATTATTCTCTCCCTCTGATTTCCTTTTTGATTTTCTTTTGCTTGGGGTTCAACTGCAAAACTTCTCTCATTTCTATCACCAAAAAGACTGGATACAATTTGCTCAGCTCCTCTTCTGTTTGTTCAGAATACAGGAATGTAACTTATATCCTTTGTCTTCTTCCAGCCCTTCTTCTCTTGCTCATAGCCAGCTCTTTACCAATTCGCCCAGTGACTCTTGCTGGCCCCTTTGACTACTGCTTTGGCTTCTTTGCACAACAGCTCCTTGACTCTGCACCTCACACCGACTTTCATCTCATCTTGCATTTCTCCCCTCTACATTCTGCTTTGTTCAAATCAGAAAAGTAGAAAATAATATAATTTTCTCTTTTGTTCTTCGCATGTGGTTTTTTTCAAGTTACGTTTGATGTTTAGAGCCTCTTTCTCACCTCACTGACACTTATCTGATTTTCACTTTCCTGTAATGCTTTCTCCTGTTTCAATCTTCAGCCCTCAGAAAACGGAGCAACGTTATTATTATTATTGTTGTTCTATATTTACATGTAACTAAACATGGGACTATACTAATTTATATTGCCTTTTGAATTTAAGCACAGATTAGTGTTTCTATTTGCTTTGTCTCCATCATATCCAGATATAAATCCATTGAAAATACAGTTTTTAGGTAAATCTCTTAGCAAACGGAATAGAAACTTTGAATATGTCGCAAAGACCTGGATGTGTACCTCACTGAAGGTAGACTGATTTGACCCATGCAGTCAGTAACTGTGCTAGGTGTCTTTTCAGGGATCTTGTGAAACCTTCACAAAGACCATTGGGATGCTTTCCAGAGAATTTTAAAATTAAAGGTGATATTTAATTTGTCAATCTTGAATATAAAGTTTATTTCTGATGCCAAAAAGAACTGTTGAGTTGTTCTGTAGTACTTCGGTATACAAGAGCCAGGAGAGGTGACAGAATTCCTGCCAGGTTTCATCCAAGAGTGCCTCCCCCATAGATCCAGGAGGAAAACTAAAAGCACATGACCACGGCACAGTGATGTGTCCACAGCCTACAGCGCTTTTTGTTTCAGGGACTTTTTGCATGAAACACAATAACTTCATATTTAGCAGTCCTCAGTGGACTTTTCTTCTCTGAATGTGCCCTGCTATTTTTGAGCCTGTGTACATTTGCTATGGAAAATGTCCCATGGAGGTTTCATAGCAAGGCATCACACTGTATGAGAAAATACATTCTTGCTTTGCTTTTAAGCTGCCTCTTGCTGCTTATCTGATGGCCACGAAGTCATGTACTGGAAGAGACAGTGAGTGGGTCCCTACTCATCATCTCAATGTCTCTAAGGATTCTGTGAAGCTCTGCTGTGTTCCCCTCCAGTTGCTCTTTTCAGCCTCAAGTGTTCTGGTCTTAATAAATTGAGTGGCTTCTTACACAAACTCATTCCATACCTTTAAACATACCTATTTCTTTTTCTGCACTTTCTTAGCTCTGTTATGGAAACAAAGCAATATTCAAGAAAAAGGGCATCCTGGATTTTTACAGAGGTTTAATTTTTTTTTTTTTTTGTGTGGGGGGGGGTGGTTTCAGTTTTCCAATAGTTACTAAATTCCATTTTCTTTCTTAAGGGGCTACTGAGGACTGAAACTATGCTTTCACAGTTCTGTCTATTATATCTCAAGGTCTTATTTCTTAATTTTTTTTTCTTTGAGGAATGTTACATCCCGTTTTCATTGAATTTCATGGAATTTCACCTATCATTTTATCATCTCTTTGTTATTTGTACTCCTCTTTTCCACTCTAAAAGTGACAGTATAATTAGAAAACCTTTTCAGCTAACTTGAAAACTCTGTGCAATGTACGTATTGACTAAACCCTGGTTTTGATTTTGGATTTGGTCAGAGGAAACATGCCTTTAAAATATGTAACTCCAAAAACTTGGAAGTAACTGATAAGTCTGCACATATCATCCTCCTAAAACAGCACTGAATTGTAATGTGAAACAAAATCATGCACACAGTTTAATATTTGTGAATTTGTTTAAAGAAATCAAGGTTCAGTTTTTCTTCTTGATGCCTTTTCAAGGAAATGTCATGAAAGAAAAAAAATTACGGTCCATCAGTGTCTCTGAGTAATTAAGAGTTCTGTACTAGTGAAAAAGCTCAGTGACTAATGGGAGTTTAAAATCTACTTTTCAGAATAACTCCAGCTTGCCAGAAAGAAATAGCAGGAGTACACTTAGGCACTTATCCTCTTGGGATGAAAACATTTTATGTCATATGCTTTTATAGATACAGAGCTAGATGATCATTATTATAGGAACTGTAAATGAAGAACACAGAATCTAAGTGACCAAGATCTAAGGGTAAGTGTAATTATTACCTGGTTATTCTGACACAGCTATTTGGCTTGTGGTGATGGGAATGACTGGACTGGCGGCACTCACCAGGAAGTCAAGTCCCTTCTGAATTAGAGCAGACCTTGCACTCTCCAGAATTGAGAAAGATGCTTTAGCAAGCATCAATGAAATATAGAGCTTCCTGTAGCCTTTACATAACTCATCTACCTCCGTTACATAAGATGTCATGAATGGTGTTCATAAACACATTTTTAGAATAACTTTTTCAAGTAAAACTCCTAATTTTTTTTTTATTCACAGTCAATTTGAATAGAACCACTATATATGGCTGATAAACAGCAAAAATGTGCCATAATATTACTCTCACTTATTACCTAAGTCACTCAATAATGGTTTTGTACCATTATCATTCCATTCAAAGTTAATTCTTTGCCCACTTTAGAGAACTGTTAAGAATGTTCAGAAACAGGAATGATTTGAACTTTGGAAGTACATTCTTTTTTTGACTGATGATGAGATACTAGAGGAGATATCAGTCTGTAAAGTTTAACAAAGGGCAGAAAAAAATGACTATCTGCCCAAGTCCCATACTGCACGGCACGAGAAGACAGACTACAGCTAAACCATCATTTTCTCTTAAACACTGCACAAGGGGGTTCAGTTTTCCTTATTTATGAAAGAATTTTAAAACTACATGTGATAGTTTTTTGACATTCTTGAAGTCAATGCAAGACTGAAGCATTTCTCCGCAAGCTAATTATTCCTATATTATGCCAATAAAATGATCTGAGATCGTCTCCTTTGCTATTATCAGTGTAATTGATTAGCAAAGTGCATATTACATGCTCGAGTCCTTTTATTTTTTTTTTTAAATTTTAAAATTAGGACCATCTGAACTTATAGTTACTGGTGTTTATGAAAAATATGTACCTTGTATTATAAAGCATAATAAATAATTGATTACAAATTATCTGATCATTTGTCCCTCTAAAAACATGTCTTAAACAAAGAAAACAATTCTAATACATTTAGTTCTGTGAAATGTCCTCATTTTGATTTCAGAAAGCCAGATTACATTAACTTAATTCACTCATTCTGGAAACCGTTTAATTCTGTAAGTTTCCTGAGCATTTCTGATGAGCTTATATTTGACAGAAGACTGAGCATAGTCATATTTTAGGAGAAATACTCTTCTTTTAAAATACATGGTAGAGTGTTTATTGATCAGGAATTCTGTACCAGAAAAGTAAAAAATTTCTTGGCATTCTCATTCTATACCACGACGCAGCCACGCGGTGAGGGCGGAATGGACTGTGCGCTGCACGGTCCCTGAGCGTCCGCGCACGACCTGGCACTTGCGGAGCTGCCGGCACTGCGTAGAGGATTCTACCCTGCAGCCACCCAGCACCACCTGTGCCGTGGAAGCGCTCTCTCACGCTCACACAGCCTTTGGACTCGTCAAATGGAGATAAAGGAGGGAGAGGGGCCGCCTGCATGGGGCTCCAAGCGATTTATTCCTTAAAGGAGTCCAGTTGCATAGGACGCAGACAAAGGAGGGTTCCAGGGCTACATAGGGGGTGGTACAATGGGCGGATAGCGCAAAATAAACCAATGGGGTGAGGGCCAGGGGGCGGAGAGGGCACTGAGTGGCAACACAACAACCAGTGGGGAAGGAGAGGGGAGGGACAGGAGAACCAGGGACTGATTGGGCTTTAAGGTACAAAGAACATTCTAGAAGGTATATATACACATGCTGAGGTTTACACACTGCGACAATACCATTGTAATAGAAAAAACAAAACCCAAGCGTGTGTCGTTTCTTTCTTTATTTGCATTTAAATGCAGCAGTAGAAAAATATTTTCTTGAGTGAATAAGCTTGGAAGAATTTCAGAAACCTGATAAATATTGATTCTGTTAAGGAAAGTTCCAAGTAAGTTCCAGTTGTAACTGTAGACTTGTTTATGAATTGGTTTAAGGAAAAAATGTATCAGATTTATTGAAATCATTATTGTCATAGAACTATTTTGCTGTTTACTACAACTGAAAGCAGTATAAATGTTGAATTGAGAGAAATCACAATCAACATCAAGAAAAAGAGCATGCAGTTCTCTAAAATACTCCTGTAAAAAAAAACCAGTCCTTACTTTTTTTTCAGTCATCTTTACCCCTAAATAAAGAATAAGAAGGAGAGGAATATGCCATCTCTCTAAAAAGTATGTGTATTTGAGATCATTCCTTCATTAATCTCTGGAGAAATCTGTTCAAAATCCTTTGCTTAAGTTATTTTCTTTAGAAGCCCTGTTCTTTCCCATCACCTATGATGTACAGGCTTTTAGTCAGAGCTTTTAGGCTTAATGATATTGATTTCACCACCTTGATGGAGCTTGCCCGAGTGATGTGTTCTCCACCCTGTTATAAACACATCATTTTGGAGGAGCAATCATAGTTAAATTTTAATACGGGATTGCCTGAGACAGAAAGAACTGAGTTTAAATTTGAAGCGTTTTCTTCATGTTGAGTGGCCTAAAGCTGCTATCTCCTTTAATTTTTCACCAAAGACTCACAAATAGCTTTTATCTCCTAAACAAATGTACACTAGACTATTTCCTCAGATGGATATTACTTCTTCTGTATGTAGTCAAATTGATTTTTCAGTATTTTATTGCATAACAGAAATTTACTCTGAGATCATGGTGAATGAACTCAGATTTAGTGTGGTCCAACAGAATTTAAAAAAAAAAAATTAATTTTGTTTTAAGAGCTATGTTTTCAGAGGGATATTGAGGCTTGAATGTATCGTTATGAAGTTGGTTTGTGGGCTTAGAAAACTGGATAAATAACACATGAGTATGTTACTGGATTAAATCTTTTTACCCCGGATGCTTTCATGTATCTTGTCTCCAACAATGGCCAGATGTGAAAATCCAGGAAAGGGGTTCAAGAAACAGTGCCTGTACAAGCTGATCTCTTCTCTAATACACCCCTGCAGACATTTAAGGACTCTCTGTACTGCCACACCTGGTCTTTTTTTTGTGTTTAATATTCCCTGATGGGTGAATCTTCCAGCAGTTTTCTGAATTTTAGCACACAATGTCCTGAAGCAGGGAATTTCAAAGTTTAATGTAAATTGTGAGAACAGGTTGTGTCACTTTTCAGTCTGGTGCTTGCTAATTTCACTGGGTACTACCAGGCAGTTGTATCACAAGAAAGGGATGATTCATACCCCCATTCTCTGTCCCTTCTGCTGGCCCCTTCCCAAGCTGAGGAGCTCTAGAGTACTTAGCTTCATCCTAAAGGGGAGACAGGAAGATGTATCATATATTTTATCACATTGCAGTAGACTTATGTTGCTGCAGCTGGACTGATACTAAACTTCAGGGCTGCTTAACTAAAGCTGGCATGACTTCACTCCGAAGTCAAAGCAGAGACTGCAATGTAAAGCTTCTCCAGCAAAACAGCTTTCCATACTTCATGATCATCTGCTACAATGGAGCTCTTGATATTGCTCTCCAAAGAATTTCTTCTTTCTAAAAGTAATCATTTATTCACGGCAGTTTGAACCTTATTTTTTCTAACTGTATTAAGCCTGAAAAATTAGCTCCTACAAAATGAACTTAAAGCAAAACCCATTCTGCTTCCTAGAACCCACTCTATACATAAGAGTCATATGATTAGTTTCTGATTTAAACCTCAATTCCAATCAAAAGCTTCAGGCCAAAATTGCACCTTCAAGGTTATTGTGCCACGAGTTTTGAATTCCAATGATGTGTTGGAATAGTTGGTGTATATTTCAAATTGCAGGAATTAATAAAATCTAGTCTTTTTATTTGTTGGCACTGAAGAGGGGACTTCAATCTCTGTAGTAGAAACCTTGAGCTGAGTCTAAATATTCTTAATTCATATAAACAGATGACTGTTTGTAGTTTCTGTGTACTAATTTTAATTAATAGAAATCTGTAGTGGATTTATTTTGAAAGACCATTGTAAATGTAATTTTTAAAAGACTAGGTTTCGTACACCTGACACCAGAAAGCAATCAGACCTGTGACATTTTAAAATCATTGAGTAAATATATTAATTTCTCTTCTCCTTGTGTTTCTGGAAACTATTGATTTTTTATTTATTTATTTTTAAAATATGTTTTTGAACTGACAGTGAATCCTATAAGAGAGTGAAATGTTCCCTGGCTTAAACTGAAGAGAATACTTGTGAGGGGTATGCTGGGCAATCAGTCAGCTGAATGCTCTTCACAGAGATACAGAATCCCTCCTTGATTTGAGTAATGTTTGGTATTTGGGTAATGTTTTGCAGATGCAGCAAGCTGCCTGCAGAAGAGAGGGTCTCTCCTGTATTTTGTGGACTCCAAGGAAAATTCAGGCTTGGTGACCTTCAGAAAGACACTGTAAGCCATAAAACTAACTGCTGAAAACAATGGAAAGTCTGAAGGAGTAAAAAGTTGAATGAAACAGATCATAACTTTCTGAAGAACAGAATCCTGTTCAGCAACTGAAAAGTATTTGAAGCCTGACAGGAGGAGGTGAATTATCTTCACGGGCTCCTGCTGCTCGAGGGTACATCTTACAAGTTACTGCTTATCACAGGCCCTAAACTCACATTTTACTACTCCTCTGTGGGACACTAGTAAGCTGGACTTAGCTAAAACATAACTTGGATAAAACACATTTTCAAGGAAGGTGTTCCAGTAAAGCACTGAAACTTGTTTTGTCCCAGTGGTTAGACACTGAAGTCGCGGCAGTGGTGGGCAGGGTGGGCTGCACAGTCCTTCAGCTGCAGCTGGGTCTTCACTGCAGGAGCAGATGCTGTACCTCGGGGTGCTAGCACAGAGGACGGACTGAATTCCAAGTCTTGTGAAGTAAATATACTCTTTCCACTCACTAATAATCGCTGCTTTTCAGGCTCTAAGGTAAATATCTGGACTGAAGATGCTATGAGTTAAATGGGAAAATAATTCCTGATCTGTAATACACTTCTTTTTTAGATTTAAGAAATGTTTCACCCATTGGCTTATCAGAATAAAATAAATTAAAAAATGGGTCTGGAAATGTCTGCCTTTGTTCCCAGGCACTGAAGATTCGCTGTTCCTGAGTGCACTGAGCACATCTCAGTAGCACTGCATGAGTAGTGCCCCACGAGGTTGTTAACAGAAATGAGACCGCTAGCACGAGGCCGCCCTCAGAGAAAAAACATTTTGAATAAATCAATGTGTTCTGGGGCAAAACTTTCATATTCTTTGTCATCTATTATCTATCCTGCCCAGGATGGTGAGAGAAGCAGCAGATTTTGTCATTTATGGTTACATTTATAAAGCACACTCAATTTGTAAAGTTAGAATTTGGAAATTATGACATTTATTGTAGGTGCTGTAGTAGCAACTTTTCTTGCATTTTAGGAGATAGATTTTCTTCACTTTCAGCTTTCTGAAAAATTGATAGCTGGGAACAAAACTGTCTTTGTTTAGTGTCTCGTCATGCTTCCAAGGAAGTTGTCATTGTTCAATAGCAGTAGGAGAAGTGGTAATTTTACATTTAAAATGTCAGAAACTACTCAGGGGGAAGGTTGAGGGGAAATATTTTCCATTTGTTAAAAAGAATACTTTAACTACCTCCAAAATATCAAGATGCAGGAAAATACACCAGGAGAAAGTTTTTGCAAATCGTAAATGCTCTTTAATTTTCCATATATCCCCACTTGTATTATGTTTATAAAATTTTGAAGAAATATAAGAACTTATTTACTCCTGTCTCTTGCTTTCTGTGAATCCAGCAACTCTTTCGGTACATTTAAAAGCAAAAAGAGCATCAAAACGAGTAGAAAAGAAAGAAATGAAACATAAACCACTGTTGGACTGAGTCAGATATTTGCAAGATTTCTCTAAGATGTAAAGTACACAGTACGCTAAATATGCATCTTAAAAACTCTCAGTACCTTAGCAACATCAATATGAGTATTGATTTTTTATGGTAAGATTAACAAAGTAATCAAGGTGTATCCAATACTGAATACAGAGAAAAAGTCAATACTACAATTTTAGAGAAATCTTCTCAAAAAAGGACAGTTGTGTGATATTTATAATAACAAAAGCAGCATTCAAACCTCTGGAAAGCCTTCAAAATGCAGGGAACTGAAAAGAAAAGGATGTCCAAATGAATGTCATCCTCAGAAGTGCAACAGTTGTAGCCTGCATTTGGTAACAGCTGGAAAGCACCACTAAGATGAACAGGAAGTCTGAAGGGGGTTTGGCACTTATCAGGATATGAGTAGGAAGAGTTTCCTTTGTACAGCACACAGAATTTTTGACCTGGAGCTCAATTAAAATGAATCATTGCTGTATAAGAAGCAGAGTAATTCAGCAGAGGATTTGTATGTTTGAACAAATCTCTTTACCACAAGGGGTGATACTGAAAGATAAATAGCATGTTTCTCAATTTCCTTTTGTTTTTCTTTTTTTTCTTTTTTTCTTCTAGAAGATACTGGCCTTAGGACCTCAGTTGCATGGAACTCCAGAATTGTAGGAACCATGATTTTCAAGTACTTTTAAGGAAATAAAAAATACATGATGTGTATCCCAAACCCAAGGGATTTAAATTATGCTCTGGATAAGATGTTGTGAACAAACCAACAAAAACAGGGTTTTATCTCTGAGGTGAATGGGCTGAAACAGATGAATGTCAATTCTTTCACATCTGTGTCAGTCAGAAAGTAAACTGGAAACGTGTGTTTCTCGAGTCAGTTTAATTGCAGTTTTTCAAAGCTTTATAAGTAATTAATACATTATAGAAACATGAACAAAACATCTTCCTCTTTTACATTTTTTGGTCTTCCTAATTTGAATATTCTGATACAAAAGTATAGTAATAATAGTGATTTGTGGCAATTTTTTTATAAATGTATTAAAATGAGATTTTTTAAATGGCTGAATAATATTGTAGTAACAAATATGTAAAAAACAGACTACAGTAAGGTCTTGGTACATTTACTGTAAGTCATTAAAATAATCTAAAGTATTTATTAATTCACCACTCTATGAAATTTGAGATTAACTGAGGAGTAATCAGTGAACACTTTATGTACCTGGGGTTTTTGAGACCAAGCACATTGTTGTCTTTTATCTCAGATAGATATTCAGGTCAAACATGTGCATTAGGAAAAGCAAAGGTCCATGAAAGGGACGACAAATGGGAATGTTTCCTGATTTCATTGTACTTTCAAATTTCACTGAGCATGGGCACTGCATGCTTTCACTAATAAAACTTAAGTAGTGTATTAATTATGAAATATCTGTTCGTTATGCTAATTAGGAGAGTAATCATGACCTCTTTTTAAAAATCAACTGAACTTTTCTTCTCTTGATACAAAAGGCACTGGTAAGGAGAAATGAAAAGACCTGACTTGACTCATTCCTAGCATTTCTTAGTCTTGACCGTGGGTTCAAGACTAAGAAAGCACCTTCAGCCAGTTAAAATGCTATGGCAGTTTTGTTTTTACATGGTTTTCTTTAATTCGAAGTACTGCATCAGTTTAATTATACTTTATATTAATCATTAGAAAAGTGCTAAGACATCCCTTTGGCCTACCTTCTTCCGTAAACTGTGGGATGCATGGAGAAATGAAACATAGTTGTATTCCCTGGGATGATTAGGATCAGATGAATCCATGTTTGACATCCTCACCTTATCAAAGAGAAACTGCATCTCTTGTGTTATCTGCACAGGTCTCCTTGGGCAAAGTAGGAGGCACAGAAATGCTGATAGACTAGGTATGAGCTTTACATCCCATTCTTCTTTTACTGCTTTTCAATCCCATGCTGGAGACTGGGGAGGATTCAGGGTGTTTTAAGAATTTGATCTATTTATGTAAAATGTGGAAAGGCAGATACCAGTGGTTTCAGATAATTTTTGGTCATACACTGTTCTGTTTGTATAACAAATATTTATTGAATACCAAAAATATTTTAAGCAGCCCTCAGGATACTATGCATAAATTTTGAACATAACTAGACTGCTGCATTTCTGGTACTGAATGCCTCATGGTGCACCTGAGACCGGTGATTACGCTATTTTACCTTATGGTTTTGTTCTTGAGAGACGAAAGAAAAAAAATAAAATCTATCTACCTAGATGTATACTGCAAATTGCCAGTCAGCATCATTTAGAAATCTAAACTACTAGGATATAATATGGCCATATGCCAGATGCTCCTTGCTTGACAGAAGACTATGCACTGTACACAGCCAGTGGAACTATTTTGGTCATACATGGGACACATGGTACAACTCACCTGTTCCACCCTTGAAAATCCTCAATGCAGAGAAATAACAATTGTTTTACATCCTGGCACCCAACACACTGGAATATTATGTCTGAAGATACAGTGATTAAAATATAATATGATGTGAGGCATTCAAAATCACAATATTCATAAATCACATAACGCTTAGGGAAATCACTTTTCTTTATTCACTTTCTCTGCTTATTCATGCTGTGTTTAAACGGCGAATGGATGACTTTTTCCACTGGGTTGCATCCAGGATGCAGAACAAGGAAAGCTGTGAAGAGGGTTTTTTGACATGATTGTTAATTACTTTTTGAAATTTCTTTCCAAGGATGAGTGCTTTCTAAGAGCTGTAACACAAACAAATTTGCTAGCAGCTCTAATATGTTATTTATGTTCATAAAACCAGGAAATTCTAATTTTTCCACATCAAAGAAGAGACAATAAAATTCCAGACTTAAGCTTCCTATAAATAAAAGAACATCCCCTATTTTGTTCATGTCTGCATTTATTCTCCATGCAGAATCCTATATTTATCTAGTTAATACATTTTTTTCTTTTAGAATTATATATTCAGCTCACATTCTGGCTCTTAGAAATGATCGATAAATCTGTGGTGAGTTTGCATAAGTATTTTTCTCAAATGGATCAAGTCATTGACTGAGATATTTTAATTGCTATAATTTGAATAACTAATTCCAAGTTCTGAAAATTAGGTGGAGGTAGTATGTGATTAACTGCTGTTAATGAAGCCATTACCTGATCAAGTAACATTTCATTCTTGGAACTGATTATCTCTAAATGCAAATGAAATTGATCTAAATTGTCAATTTTTTCTTGGATTTATAGTACATACTTTAAATATTCTGCAACTACTGTTATGCAGCATACTTTGCCATTTTTATTCTTCTGTCAATTTTGTAAGTTTATATCTCTAACATGAAATCAGAAAAATTCTGCTCCAAACAAGTAGAGTGCCCATTAACATGCAAAATTTTCTTTGCTGAAAACATTAAGCCAAGACGAAATTTAAACTAATTTTTAGTGAAATGGGAGTTATTAATTATGCTAACAAGTAGTTACATTGCTTCACACCAACTATATCAAAATGTAACAAATTGTCTAGTGACAGGATATAAAATTATTGATGAAGGCAGTTTATGATGTTGTGGGATTCATTATTTAATTTAAACAACTGCTGGTCTATTTTCATCACTTCTAGACTTTCATTTAATTCTAATGTAATGAATGTTAAGAAAGAAAAGTGGTGGAGCTGTGCACATAACACTGACAATTTTGGAACTAGAGGGACCTTACCCAATAAAATATAAAAAAATTGTGGATTCTGATTTTATGTTACCTGTTATTGTGTATACTGCCATATCCCTCACCCAGGTCATCCTGCTGTCACAATGAACTTTCCATAACCATTTATTGACAGACAGATCTGCCTCAAAAATTTTTTAAATTAAATGGACAAGACAAAAAAAGATTGGGAAAAAGAAAGGAAAAATGTTTGTGGTAGGAGGAGTGGAAGGGTTGCCTATTGTCACAAGCTGCTTAAGGGTGTTAAGCGGCAATTATCGTGGTAAAATCTTAAAGCAGCTAATTGACTGAAATCTATATTTTTCTCCATTTTCTACCTCTTTGTCTCATCCTCAACTTTGGTTTTGCCTTCTTTCATTTTATTCCTCAGAGTTTTCTGTTCCATACCCTTGATGTCACCACTGACTTGACTCCTTCCTGCTGTCACTGTGTTCCTGGGAAGGGAAAGATGGGTTACAGAGATGAGTCACCATCCCAGAACACATTATCTGTTACCTGGTAGGTCTTGATAACACCCATTTTCTAAACCACTGTAAGGAAGATCTCATATGCATGATTTTTTTCAGGGTATGTTTCCTCCCTGCGCTGAGAACCAGCAGTTGCAAGGAAAGCCTCTGTTATGTTGTGTGGTACCTTCTCCTCCCTTCCTTGGGAATGTAGCAGTTATCATCTGATACATTTAGGTTAATATAGCTTTAAAAATAATCTTCCTTACACTAATATCGGCTAATAACTTTTGCCTTTATAAATTCATTTAAAGAGAATAAACGATGATCTCAAGTGTATCACCAGGTTTAAGGGTAAAAAAATTTCCAAAAATAAAGCTAATTCAAAAGTAGAAAAGCTGTATTTGAAGTTTAAACAACCACCATGGTAAAAGGTATATATTAGAGTAATTTTAGAAAGTAAAAAAATGTAAAAAAGTATTTTGCATTTCTTCTTTCATGGAGATCCAGACTGGGCGGTTACTTGCAAACTCTTCTGCTCTCTTTGAACTTCATACCCACAGTCAGCCACTCACCCACATTTGTGCAACTGCACGCTCACTCACATGCAAATCTACATTCAGTCTACTACCTATGAACCTTTCTGCTTTCTTTTAGAGTGGGAAATAATATTTTCAATAATTCAATGTATATACCCATATTTCCCCCCCCCAGACTGGGTCATTGCTGAGTCATCCAAGATGTCAAACATCACTGAGCATATTAGGGAGGCCTGCACAACTCAGAATTAAGTATTCCAACATCTAAAGTCTGCTCTTTTCTTGGGTTAATTCTGTCCTTAGAAGACCATTGTTGCATACATGTCTAGTAATTTGGTATTTATCACTTAATTCTACCACAAGTGCGAAATCAAAGTCCTTAGAATAAAAATAGCAGTTAGAGTAATTTGTACAGTTTTGCACAGAACTTTCTAAATGATGCTCAGTCCTGGTAAATCCAGGCAAACTCACAAGAACATTTAAAAAATATATTCAGCGCTTTACTTCTTGTACTTGTTTTATCCACTCCACTTCTAAAAGTTAAGGATGTGTTTGTATGAAGATAAAGTTGGGCATACTAAACATGTGACATCTTGAGAATGGTGGGACAATAGAAGAAATGCGCTTTAAAAAGTGACATTAAGAGAAGAGAGTAATTTTATACTAAAAAAGTGTTAAACAAAAAAACCACAAGAATTGCAAAAAGAATTGCATACTGGGAATGAGATTTTACTAGTCTTACTAGTTTTTAAACGTGGCATTCCTAACTGAGAAACATTCACTGGCAATAGTTAAATTGGCACAATAGGGACCTTGGGTGAGTAACACTGAACATATCCTTCAGTATTTGGTTGGATTTAACCTATATGTGGAAAAACAAAACAAAACCTCCTCTAACTGCATTTATCAAAAACGTCAGAAAGATTTCATGTTTGTCCACATGAAATGTGTTATTCTTCATAACAAGGTCAAAATTATTTGAAAAAGATGTCCTCCCTGAGATAGCTGGGGATGTCTGGCAATAATTTCCTATCCTATCGTGATGGACCTACCTACAATGGTGATTAGCCTAATTTTTATTTTATAGCTATGTTTTTATCCATATGTACCAAAAATAAAAACAGAAGGAGAGAAGGAAACCTAGTTTTGAAAAGAAGGCTAAATATTTGTGAACACAGAGAACTGAAAACCATCCACAGCAGCAAAATTAATCCTAAGAATATTAATGACTGAAAAAAGTATAAAGTTTTTATCTTCATTATGCAAATACAATAACAGTACTAGAACTATTGAAACAATTTATCACGTGAAGGTATTTTCATCAGAGGGGAAGAAAATCAACATGGCATTATGTGGGCTTTGCAAATGAACAACCTACAGAGATTCTGTGACAATAATAGCACACAGGGACATCGCTAACTTTTCTACTTCAACCTGACAGTAATCATGAAAGATTGCTTCAGGAATACAGATAATTATAATGGAGAGACCTGTGCTGTCCATAAAGAAGGTAGGAAAGCCTATCTCAGGTTCTGAGCTGTACAGATATTCTGTTACATACCAAATATGGATTTTAAGAAATGGAATGGAAATCACACAAAATATCTTGACCATTAAATTTATAAAAAGGACTAAATTTTTTTCTCCAATAATAATTTCTAATTTTGTAGATGTACTGCATAAGCATCTACATCATACTTCTCTAAATAAGCTGTAAATATGCAAGAAATAGATCAATTGCCTTTTATATACTTGTCTTCTCACATTCAGTCTAGAGTGGGGTTATCACTTTCATTAGGATGATCAAAATTTTTGCCAAACTGAAGGAGAAAGAATTTGCTCCTCTAATAAATTACAGGAGACAGTTATGCTGTATGCTACAAATTTATGCTACAAATTATGCAAATATCTTAGATGAACATGCTGGGTATGAGATATATGCACATTTGTTGGGTAATGGTTTTACCACTTACCATTGCCATAAAATGGCAAAATGATTAAGTGATGGCTCAGTATGCTAAATATCCATCAAGTAAAACGATGCAGAATAAGTGATGTTAAATGTGGTTTGGTATCACATCAGCATTTCCTTGACGAATCCATATCCCTATGTTCTTGCTTGCTGTAGAGTCAGACATCCCAGAAATGCAGGAGTTCTCTAATGCAGGTTCTCCTTTTGTCACTTATATTACAATGTTCTGCTTATAAGGGATCTATTTCAGATTAAAGTATGCAATAAGCATAAGGCTGGAAGAGCCTAGGCAAAGCCTCCAAATTAATTCTGAGAATTAGGCAATAAGCTTCTTCCGACATTAGTAAATTCTAAGAAAATATGTCTTTCCTGGATAATAAGAACTCCCCAGTCTGGCTAAGGTTAGCCAGAAGCACTGTACACTCATTTTCAAAGGAAGAAATGTACTAGACACCGTCACAAAGAACACACTGAAAAGAGAAAATAGAAACTTCTCTGTAAGCCTGTGCTAAATAGATGTTGATATTTTCTTATCTAATGCATGTGATGTCAGTTAGGCTGTATGGTTTCTGGAATTGCAAGCTGCTTGCTTCTTGTAAGGCTTTAATGTGAGCTAATCCTTCTCGTATGGAGGAGGTAGTCGGTATGGCGCATAAATGGCTAATAAATGCAAGAGTAGGACAAAATGAATGTGTTTGTTTAAATTAGCACTGTATCAATCGCTAATTCTTGACAAGGTGGGAAATAGTTACTATTTTTCCAAAGCAGATTTTACGTGCAAAAAATAGCATGGCTCTCTAAACCCAGACATCTCTGGGAACATATCTGGTTCAGCACTAACAATATGTAAAGTAGAGAGAGGCCAGTTACAGAAATGGAGGTATCTGAGATCTGAATCACTGGAATGTGTATGATATTGGTTTCTCTAGGTGTGTGCAGTCACATCTTTTGATGCAAAAACAGAGATGATTGGAAAATGACAGATATTGTGCCTGTTTGTCTCATCTGTCCCCTTGGGTCGGCACTGAATTTCTCATTTAGTGTTCTAGAAAATCCGTCATTTTATAACAGCACTGTTCACATGGTGGATACCCTGCAATTGAAGTGTTATTAATATATAAATACTTTCACCACATAAACCTTTATAGCACTGCACACTGGGTCTTTAAATATCCTTCACTGTCAATGCAAGTATTCTCTGAGTCTCACGTGCCCAATTTCGGAATTATAAAACAATATTACAATGCAGCAAGAAGTTCAAATTATACAGTAGAGTTTTCAGGAAGTTTTCATAAAATATGTACATATTTTCTAACTTTATCTATATTTTCTCTTTTTCCTAGGCCCCAACCCTTTTTGAACATAAAGTCTTGAACACATTCTTCATGTTATTCCATTTTTCGGATAGTTGCAAAGTAGGGAGATTAAGAGTTGCAGTGACTCAAAAGAAAAAGGCTTCAGCAGTGGTACACATGAAATTGCATTTTGGAACCTGTATGCTCTCTGGGTCATGAACCTCCACTAGAGTTTCTCCCTTCCACCTCCGATTTTGGGAGATCCATTGAAAAATGCTGTAGCTTAATAACCACAGTAAAAAATGGGAGGCATTCCCAGTTCTGCCCTACAGTAAGTTCTGTGACCTAGGGTAACTATTTAAACTCTGAGAGTATGTTTTTTTCCTTTCCCCCATATTTTTTTACATTGAGGGCTATATTAAAAAAAAAAATAAAAAAATATATATATGTATATATGTATACACATATACCTGTGAATTTCTTTGAGCTCCTAAACTAGCAAATCTTATGGTTCTTTTCACAGAGGTGAGCCGATAGAGTGACTTAATAGTTTTTTCCAACCTTCACATCTATGAATATACGAATAATTTCATTTTTTAGTGGGCTAACGAGATTTAGTTCATTAACGTCAGTGGGCCCAAATGAGAGCACCAGTATAGACAGGGAACGGGAAATACAGTCGAGGATCTCAGTCAGTGTAAACTGGTGTTGACTAATTCAGGACATTGGTCTCTCAGGGACACTGGTGCCAGGTAACACAGAAGTTAACACAGCCTGGGTATATTTGTGAAATAGAATGGATATAATCAATGAGGTAACTCGAGACATATGGCAGGAGAAGTGAGAGGAAAGTATGTTATTTTTTATAAGCAGGAATACAGGTGAATAATTAATAACAAATTCTTTATTTGTTTATTATATTTTATCTCTTTTTCTGTGCAATACTTGTCTGTATATAGGCCTTTATTTTCTCCAATGTATTCATTATTTACTGTATTATTTCTCTGAGCAATTTTTGCTCTGAAGATTGTCTGTTAGAAGTTTATTGCAAGCATTCATTATTCAAAATTTCTGCTGTTCATCTTCAAAATATATCATCTAGTGTATTTTTGTTTCTTTGCTTGATTATTGGTTAAGCATAATTCTTAGATTTCCAATGTGAACCATGAACTGCAAACTTGCTTTCCAAGTTTATTATTAAATATCATTTATTTTTTTCTGTGTCGATAAATTAAAAAAATATTGTAAGACCCATGAAGATCTCAAAGAAATGGGTGCAGCACTTTGTGTGATATAATTTATCACTGAAACTACGTATCTGTGAAGACATTCTATTTGCACTATGGTGTGCTCTGTGTTTATCAAATTTACTCATAGAAATGTTTGCCCAATTCTAATGTTAATTTGTTGGCATTCCTTGAAAGATTGTTAGTAATAAAGGAAATTATATTCATTGTACATTTGACCTGGTGTTTTCCCTTTGGTGCTGACCAAACCAGAAATTTTCTGAAGGTGAAGGCCTGCATTAGCAAGCACATGACAAACAATCCTTCCAATTCTGTCCCCTCCTACTCCCTAATACACACTGTTCAGTGACAAAGCCTAATTTTCCTTACTTATATGAAATTTAGACTGAAACTCTGACTGACATTTCTGAAGGCAATTCTAAAATTTTTGACAACTGGCAGAGAAATAGACTGTAAGTCTTCATGGAAGAAAAATAAGTAGAAAAGAAGCATCACAGGTACCTATGCTGGTAGAGCTCATAATCACCAGAATTAAATGTTTTCCTTTCCTTTTCTCTCATTATATTCTTCCAATATGCTTCTCATGATTTCCAAAAGCTTGATTTCCATGGTTTCTCTCTGCCATATCCATCAACATTTTGACAGTGCATTTTAGTTTTATCATGTAAATGATGTCCCAAATTGAAGTTAACCCAAAAGTTTTCTATTCCAAGTCCCTTTCTGAAGTCATGCTCCCAAACTGCACATGCCAGGTTGTTCCTTCAGCATTTATTCTGTGCCAGCTCCTGAGCACTGTTTGCTTTCAACAAGGAGTCACAAAAAGCTTTGTGTTAGTGGCCTCTTTCCTCTCAGTTCTGAGTACTCACGAGGTGTGGGACTGGGCTCACTGGCAAAGTATGAAAAATTGCATTACTTTTGTGATAGTATGTAATTAACCTCTGTTTGAGGATCAGACTGGGATAACTGCATCTCCTATGGCGTTCTATTTCTAATACATGCAGCAGGACTGCATATAGACATTGATTTCTTGAATAGTCTCACGTTCTTTTTAGACAAACGATGAACAAAATGGTTTATGGCTTTTGCTATGTGTGTGTGTGGCAAATGCTGCTTGAGGGCATCTATTTAATCTTTCCTTTAAGAAAATTAAAAATATGACTGTATTTTTATATGACCCCACATTGAAAACCTAGGGAGGGAGTGCTCTGAGGAAGAAGCTGCCATTAATGGCATTTGCAAATTAGCACTAAAAGACTTTGTCTGTCGTGGCATATTCTATTACTATGCTTATCATCCCCAGTAGCAAAGCAGAATGAGAAAAAATTCCTGGTTTGGTGAAGAATTAGTCATCATTTCCCTCGGGCTTGATTTTTTAAAGTATTTTTTAAGAGTTTTAAAGAATCCGGTTTTATATTCAAAGTCACTGAAGTTCCTTATCATATACACTTATCAGTGCAACCCTGAGTCATCCTGTTGCAAGCAGCTGCATAAATTATGTACATAGAAATTATTCTAGGTAAGTCTAACTGTAGTTATAACAGGACGAAGTCAGACACACAGTAACAGTAACACTCATCCTGGAGCAATGCATCAACTTCAGAAAGTCAGTTCAGCATAAATGTCTTTTCTCTGAGTCATCTCAGTTGTGAGCACAAGCTGTCAGAAGAACTGGAAAGAACTGAAAATTTTTCCATCATCTAAAAAATTCATTACGCATTGAATAAAAGATTTTTATTCTACATCCTTTAAATTCTGTATGAAACCTATGTATTCAATGTAAGTATATTGTAGAAGCATGCTAATTCTAATTAACCTTGTCAAAAAGAATTCATTAAGATTGAAAACCTTGTAATTGTAAGTGTTTTTCAGACTGCTCAGCAGTCCACTTAATGCAAGGACTGATGTACCTATCTAAAAAAACCTGAGAAATTGAAGAAATTTGACATACAGAGAACACTGAGAAAGAAAAAAACTGTTGCTGAGATTGGAAGAAAGACCAAGAGCTGAAAAACTAGACAGCTAGTTTTTTTCTATTTTCTATTTTTTTCTTCACAACCTCTTTTTTCATCTATACAAACTTTCTACCACTTTGGGACATCATAATCCTCCTCTCATCTGTACTGCCCCTCTGATCTTAGCTTTTTTCTTCATCCTGGTGCTCCCTATGATGAGGGCTTGGTCAAGGAGCTGTTGAAGTCCCTGTAAACTGCAGCCAGTCCCTGGCTACCTGCTTCTCCTGGAGGAAGCACCCATTTTGTTCAATACTGCTAGAATCCCCCAGGTATGGACGCTGAAAGGCCTTTAGCAGAGAAATCGTTCAGTGAAATGCTACTGTGAGAACTCTACTTTTCTCATAGAAACTATGGAAAGCACTGTTAAGGTTTTTGTAAACTAAACTTTCTATCTTGCACCTGCAACTTGTTTTTCAGACTTTGTAATGAAGTTAACTAGAAAAATATTTTTGAATGGTTGTTGTGAGTCTTAGCCAATTAGCATGAGAGGTGGATAGTTACTGACCAATGATCTTATGCCATCTTTGTGAACTAAGGTATTTAAACCTGTCAGAAATTAATTAATAAATCGCATCTAATCGCATCGCATCTTATGGCCTCTTATGGCTCATTCATGATTCTCTGAACGGATTTCGTGTAATTATTCTTCTTGGACCGCAGGACTCGGCGACACCCAGGCATCCACAGGGACTGCTTGTGTTGTGCTGGGCAAGGCAAGTGTGTCTCACTGAATTCACCTTGGTGCTTGATGCTTACTACAGAAAGGGGGTAGTCTGTCCTTTCTGTTGATTCTGTTAGGGATTCGGATTACTGGATAGTGTTGAAAATAGCTCTTCACGCACCATATTGTGCAATTCTTTTGTTGTTTTTTTGCCCAAGGATCAAAGAAAGTACCTCTAACTGTGTGTTTCAGGTCTAAAAGCATTATTACTGTTTTCATGAACGTCAATGACAGGCTTCCAATGAAACAGTTTTAATTTATGAATAATACATATACAAAATTACTCTAACATCCCAAGTTTTTAAACTGGCTTGTCTGAGCTGCCATAGGACTTTAACGGACAGCAACCTCTTTGATAAACCTTTGTATTCAGATCTTTTCTTCCTCTTTACTTCTCAGTTTCAAACACTGTATCTTTTTAGTCTGCTGCTCAGTCTCCCACATCTCATTTTCCATGATGCCTCACATCACTTATGCAGTTTCTGTCTTCCCCATCCCTCTATTGTCACACTGCGGTCACTGGGTCTTTCTTTCTTGCTGGTCATTTCTGTGAAGTCTTTCCCTTTCAACTGTCACTTTTGGAACTCTCCTCCACTAGGAGATAGGGTTTTTTTCACTCCAATGTCTCTTTTGCTCTTAGGGAAGTCAGTTCTTTCATCTCTGTTATCTGGTCAGCTCCCCACTTGAAAGAGCGGTCTCAGTTCTCACTCCCGCAAAGTCTTTTGAAGGAACAAGCTCAAACAATGACCTTCCATGCCCTGCTGTTGGGCCAATCTTTTTCCCAAATACCTGCATGCTTTTCTTCTCCCTGTACACTGATTTTATCCAGAGAATATTTCTCTCTGCTTCCACTGACTGATTCAACTGATGCCCACCTCCCATGACCCTGACTATCCAACCTGCCAGTTTCAAGGGCACATAACCAGAGTTTCACTGACATAAATTGGTTAAATGTTTATGAAAAAGTCATAGTAACTATTATTTAATGACCTCTGTAGCTTGCTAAACAGAAAAGATAATTTTTCTTTAATTTGTGCCAGATTTTTCAGTAACAGGAAATAATCGAGAGCAACATGTAAAATCATGTTGAGATCACACCAGAAAACAGGTGCTCATTTCAAGACTTGTCTCTGAGGCAGAGGTATTTTTTGCTTCGAACTAACTCAGCGTGAAAAAAATTTTATGTGTCTCTGGGGAGTTCATACTATATGTTCCCTTAAACTTTTATGAAACACCTGAAGTCTAGAATAAAACCTGTGATGATCCTTAATCAGAAATAGCCTAAAAAGTTTTGCTGCAGGAATGCTATAACTTACTTCAGCAAGTGTTTTCAGCTTTGCTTCACAAAAAGAATATTTTGGGGGTTTACATGTTTACAATGTGTGTGTGGAATATGGAATACATATAATATTTATTTTATTTCTCTAAAACTTCAACATCTCCCTCAGCCTCAACTAAAACCCAACAGATTTTAAATGTATTAATTTTATATTATTATATGTTTTTTACAATAATGAACAAAGGCCTGTGAAAGCAAATGTAAAATAAGGAGTAATCATAATCACACTTCAAGGCTGTCAAAAAATTTCAAAAATTGTCCAAATTACAGAATCACAGAATCATTTGGGTTGTGAGAGAACTCCAGAGATGATCTAACCCACCTGCCAAGACAGGGCGACTTGGAGCAGGTGACACAGGATTGTGCCCAGGTGGGTTTGGAATGTCTCCAGAGAGGGGGACTCCATGAACTCTCTTGGGCAGCCTTTTCCAGTGCTCTGCCATCCTCAGTGGAAAGAAGTTCTTCCTCATGTTTAGGTGGAACTTCTTGTGTTTCAGTTTATGGCCATTGCTCCTCGTCCTTTTGCTGGGCACCACTAAAGAGAATCTGTCATCATCCTCTTGGCACTTTGAGATATTAATATGCATTAATGAGATCCCCTCTCAGCCTTCCCAATAATCAGATCAGTTAGCTTGGTCTGAAAAAGGTGTTAGTAATCGCACAGCCAAAGATCTTTCTCCTTTTCTTCCGCTGAACAGGACTGAAAATGTGAGTCTCTTAACTATGAAAAATTATAGGTGGACATCTGGGGTGTATTTATCTTCTTTCACATTTACAAATCCTTAAAAAACTTTTGCACTGGGATTACAGTTGTTAAGAGTAAGAAAATTCTGTTGCATATATAAATGAGAGACTCAGACTTTTAGGCTAATCTGAGTTGAATTGGAAATGAGAAATTTGAAACACTTCAGTAAGAAAGAGTCTCAAACTAATGGTGAAAATTTTGTTTCAACAGCACTAAATTCTCTCATTCTTTCACCTTTTCATTTTACATGTTCAAACAAAAACGTTTGAACTTGTAAGAGATTTTTTTCCCAATGTAAAAATAGAATATCTTGCTAATTCCAGAAATTTATTCTTGTTTAAAAGTAAATTTTAGCAAAATATACATGTTTGCACAGCACTTCCATGGAAAACTCCTTCTAAATGTGAATGTATTATGTTTTTCTTTATTCCAATGTGAAAATTTCTTCAGACTTGAAAAGGTACTTAAGTATTCCTTTAGACTACTCAGAAAAGTAATTTAACATTACAACCAGCAGGGGCAGTCTAACTTCAATTTATTCCTTGCCAAGATCAAACTAATGTAATTCAGGGTTCTGGATATAATGAAGTGTTTGGCAGGGCTAAATCCTAAATATTTACCCACAATAGGTAATGTTCTTGGACGAAAATACCAGTGTTTTTCAAGATGTGCTTACAAACAAATGGCTTTATATCTTATATTCAGAGGTATGAGCACAGAATTAATATACTCATGAGTAGAGTATAATACCACAAGCATTATATTGAGGAAAAAGAAAGGTAAATTAATAAGTAAAATCTGAAATATTTGAAAAGTGCAAGTAAGTCTGTGGAATTGTTCTTTCTCCAGAAGTACAATTTGTTTTTTTATTTACTCAAAGGCTGTTAATGCTAAACTTCCTTCCTTGTGCTAATTCTATCCAGATTCGGAACATATATCTACATGTATCTGCATTCAGAACTTGTTCTGCTAAATAAGAATTAGTTTTTCATTAGATTTTAAACAGAACTGAAAGTACAGCGCAACCCCTTTTCAAATTAAAAGCAACCTTAATTCTCAAAGTATATTATGATGTTGTTGTATTTTTGATAGAAAATGTCAGCTTGTTTTAGTGTATTGTTTGTGATATTTATTTCCATTAAATCTTAATATGTGTTTAGATTTTGAGTCAATTTTTTAGTACAAGTCATAACTAGATGAGTGAAGTCAAATAACACCAATTAAAAAAAAGTCTGATACATTTTTTATGTTTTTAAATGAGCTTGTTAAAATAATTAAATATGTATCCTACTTTTTAATAATGAACATACTATTTTTAGGATATATATTAGTGCATCTGAGTCATTTCCTCTCCAAAACCCTACCTTTCCAATTTTCTAATATTAAAGAGTTACATCTTTTTGTATTCATGTTAGCAGACAATTGGAGGGGGAGGAGGGGGGTCTAAATTTCATATTTTTATTTTGACTTATTATTAAAAAAAAATTTCATTTCCTAAGCTTTCGTAAGTTCCAGGTTTTCAGAAAATACTGATGTGAAAATTGTGCAGAAGTGATTAGGCCATGGGGTTTTCCCTTCTATAAGGTTCTGTCATTAATTTTATCTGTACCATTTCTTAATGAAATATTGAAGGAAATACTTGGCTAATGGCAAAGGAGAGTGGGAATGGTTATACCATGAATCATATCCATACATAATTATATGAAGTCTTCAGGAGAAGTTGGGAAGGTCTTTGGTGGAGATGGGAAGGGTTTCTTGGACCATAATATATCCAATGACTGTTGAAGTGAGCTTTTACCTTCTGTGTGACAAATCTATTTAAAAGAGTTGCCTGGAGCCTGAAACCAGGCTGGGTGTGAGGGTCTGGGCAAGGAGCACTGGAGAGTGGCAGAGCAGGGGCTGAGCAAGGGCTTTAAGTGGGGACATGAGAGAGGACACTGTCCTGAGAGGAAGGATGTGGGACAAGGAGAAGAACAGGAGAAGGTGCAAGGGGAAGAGAGAATTAACAGTCGAAGTGGAAGAAAGTATCCTCCCCTGCAGACATTAGGAATATGTCCTGGTCCCTCATTTAAATGAGTTGTGCCAAGGGCCTGACGGAACTCCAAAGGGGAAAACAAGAAAACTTCTTCCCTTAACTCACTTTCACTTGAACTTCACTTTTCTTTAGTCTGCTTTCCCACAATGTCAGAGGTGTTCTCTGGGCTCTGGACAAGTCCATCCGGTGATGACTGAAAGGGAAGAAGCTTTGTCAGATGCACCTGCTCACTACTGAGTCCTTTCCATGTAGCACTCACTACTTAAAAAACCCCTCGATCAAGGAGTTTTATTTTACCATACCAGTGGTCAATGCAAGACAAACGTAGAAGCCAGCTTGATTTTGCTGCTCAGACCCCCCACTCACTGCAAGAAACAACACCAGTTTATTGGTGAAAGGTTTGGTTTGATGTCCTTGTTGCTTTGCTAGGGTACAGCTTGGCGTCACACCTTTGTAACTACGTAATACCACAAAGTTAGAATGATAATATACAATGGATTTCTATATCACTACAGAAATGGCAACTGAACTGCCAATGCCTTACACTAAAGACTATCAATTAATGATCATTGGGCTGGATTTTCTTTCCTTTCCATCTGCTTCATAGGCTCTCAGTGGTGTCTGAATCCTGTGAGTGTCTCAGGAAAAGCAAGCAGCAGTGAGCAATTGGGGAAGGTATCAGCAGAGGATTGATTCCCAGGTCATCAAGAGTAACCCCTCTTATTCCAAACATTAAACAAAATTGCCTGTGGAGCTGGAAAGAGACCAGGTCTTATTTTTTCAAGTTGAGATGAATGCCTAACTTAGTGGGATGCTTGCAGGAACAGCAGAAAGGAATGAGTAGAGTACCGGTAAATGCCGTAATACACCAAACCTCTTACTGAATAACTGTATTAGAAATGATGAGAAAATCATTGGCACTCTGATTTCCATGGTGGAGGGAGGGAGTGTAAGTTCTATGTATTCTGTAACAAAGATTTTGAGGTAGACATGACCTTCCCTCAAAAAATGGAGTGTGTTTTTAGAGATAAGGGTAGGGGGAAGGATAGATCATATAAATATTCCAAACCTTTGATCAGAGCCACATACTATGATGTGCTAGTTATCTGTACAGTATACTGTGGCTGCCTTGGAGGAGAAGCTGCCCCAAAAATTCACGATTTTAATCTCAGACATAAATGGTGGTTGCGGTCCCACATAAGTGTGCAGTTGGTACCTGTTTATTAAAACACCTGTCTTGGAGTGGCATGCTTGCGCTAGCACATCTGAGTCTAATTTTGCATGTCTATGAAAAATGTTAAACAGCAATAGAAGCTTGCTCAGATGAGGAAACACAGCAATGAGGTACCTTCACAAAAGTATGTTATGAACAATATGAGAGAGAATAATAACAATAAAAAAGCAGATATAATTTGTTTTGGGGTTTTTCTGGAGTCTGGCACAGAACCTTACCCAGAGGGAATATTTTCTATTACCAATTAAACTGGTCATTTCTGTGCCATGAAAATACCTTTACATTACTTGTGCATTTGAGACAGTCTTTAGTGTATTTGGATTTATTTGCAGTTTTTTCTTTCTCTGTAATGCTAGTTACTTGAACTCAAAAATAAGTGTGCTTATCAGGACTTTTGTGAAGACTTTTACCTCATTTATTTTATGATTGCATCTATTCATGACTTATTTTTCCCCTCTGCCCTAACTGTTCTGTGTACTACATGTAAACATGTTGCAAGAAGGCTCTGAATTTACACAAGTAGTATATTCTCTACATACCATGACTTTATACACTCATATTTGTAAACATTAAATCTCTATACATTTCTCTCTATATATTTGATATCTATAATGTTACAGTGAGTGTTATGTTCTGAAGCATGCAATTACTCACCAAAGTTTAGATGAGTTTTATAATAACTGTTCTGTGCATTTGATACCACCATTGATTGTAAAAGTGACTCCAAACATACCATCATTGCATCCCTATCATAATACTTTCAAACTGAGTAATTTCATGTTACTTAGTGTCATCCCATTTCTTTCAAAAGAATAAGCTTCAAAAGTTATGTTTCATCTCTGCCAAAAACAGGGTGCAGGGAAAAATGATGATTTCTGCACAGCACATACTCAACATGATACAGCCTTCAAGGAAAGAGTTAATCTGAGACATCAAGTAAAGAAAGAGCTGAAAATGTGCCTGACTTTTGAGAATAGAACAAAAATGAAGGTATTCTTTTCACACAGATGGAGTTGAAAAAAAAACCCTACTGTTTTTTGCACAGGACAAGAAAATAAACTCTGAAGAAGCAGTTTTTTGATGGACTAGGGATCCTGTCACAAAGCCTGATTAGAGATGATATTTTTGTGTAGATGAAAGGAGACTGTGTTACACAGAGTTATTTCCAAAATTTCTGGGAAAAAGATTTTATAGGAGGGAGGGTCCCACATGTTTTGCTGAGTGAAAATTACAAAAGGAATATCATTACATGCAATGACATGAACATATCATGGAAGGAGCCTCTTTATTTCAGCCTGAAAGAAGAAACCTTGGGGGTGGACATCATTAGGAGGCGGAGCAGCAATGAGCAGAAAACCTTGCTTTATCATAGCACTGAGTGGAGACACTCTTTACTTAACTGACTTCCTTATCAGAGGTTTTGTGGATTCATCCCTCCCATTATTCCTTGTGTCTTGCTGGGATCTGTGGCCATTCATTTCACCTGGGAATGGATACCTCGAGCAGCCTCTCCCTGTCTGCTGGGCAAGGGCTGCTCCTGAGGCTGAGCAGAGGATGAAGACCTTAGTGCCTCTTCTTCATCCACTTGACTATCTGCATTGGTACTGTGGCAATAAATCAGACTATGAGCAAGGGAACTCTTGAAGTGATGATCTCTTCTAAAGCAGAGGTCAAGGGCCTTGACATGTGACAATATTACTGTAGTAATGGGAACAGTGGTATCCACTTTCAGTGACATCTTTCTAGCTTAACTAATAACAAATTAAGTGTGGCTATTTTAATTATTGTGAAAAAGGCAGTACTTAGTGGGAAAAAGGAGTCAGATCCTGGACCAGTATTCTTGCAGTGATGATATCAGTAGATAGACTTTGAAAATAAAGAATTGTAATCCAATCCTTTCAGGTCTTAATGTCAAAAATGAATGTTTCAACTGTGACACAGGATTTGAGGATGCACCCACAGTCACCAAATAGTCTCCTACTACTTGCCTCTATGGGCGGCTCACAGATACAGCTCATGAAAAGGTGATGTCAGAACTAAGATCCATACAAACCCCTTGAAAACAGTAATAACATTTCAGTACATAAAATTTCACTTAAAGTGCTAACAGCACGTTTTTCATGTTGTGTTTGTGCATTTGAGAGAGATCACCTTGAAATTAAAACATCTTTTCAGAGCAAAATAGGTAAGTCAAATCTGCTGGGATCTTGTGATATGTGAATATATATTTCTATGTATTGTGTTCCACAGACTAGTCAATCTGTTCATTTGCATAAAGATATTGCAATTGCTTTCCAGTTAGGTCAAAAATCTTTAGTCTTTAGTTAAGCCTTTAACTTTTCTGTGTGTTAAAATAACCATAACATTGAAACCTTGCTCATAATTGTAGTTTAATTAAAACTGGACAGCCCTGATTGTCCATTTTATTTCCCGAAGATTGTTGCTTCCCAAGCAGAATTATTGTCTGAGCTGCAGTAAACCTGCACTGAATATGGTGCCTGCCATATTGGCTGCTTACACATGGTTTTAAAAATAAGTCTTGTAGCTTCTGACTTCCTGCATTACAATACGAACAACTGATGTTAACAGCTCTGAAAAAAATGGAGTTTTGAGTGTTCTCCTATTGCATATGGTATCACCTTGCCTCAAGCCTTCAAATCATTGAAGCAAGTGTGCGCTATCCATAAAACATGTTTTAATAAAATGTGTAGGAATTGTAGAATAAATCAGAATGTCAAGGAATAGATGATTTTTGACATACAGGGTGCTATCTAGTGCACAAAACAAACAGAAGAATAACCTATCCCTACTTTAATATATCTTAGCTGGATTTCTCTAAGGTTTTATAGGTTAGAGGAGATACATGCTCATACATGTGTAACTTTTCCACTGGCTGTATTCTTTAGACTGACTGTAAAATAGGGTCTTCTTATGGTGTATTTAAGGGATTACTTGGTTTTGCTGAAAATTGGGGTCACTTTCAGAAGACCCTGGTCCCTAAGTTTCATTATGTATTTTGATAGTACATTTTGATTGTACATTCATAGAATATACTACTTTATATTAATCTGTCTGTCCTTTATTATCCCACAGCCTCTTCTTCTTTCTGAGGTTCGATACAGATTGCCTATGCAATTGTAATTCTTTAAAGAAAATAAAGAGACCTCACTTCCTGCCATCTGCCTTAAGCAGAGCTGCATATCTGCCTTCATCTGTACTGAGATTATATTTGATTTGGGAACTAGCAAACCTGTCACTTCTCTCCACATCCAAACTAGTGCCAGGAACCTGCTCCACAAGAAAATACTTATTTCTGTGTGTGTGTGTGTTTTCTGGCGACCATGTCCTTTACTTGATCAAAGAAGATAAAGTGTTACTTGTGTTTCCAACAATGTATTAAGACTGTAGAAAGATTTATGTCTTCCTCCATGACACAGGAGCTTGAAGGGGCACAAGGCTCCAGAGGGAAGCATCTGGATTTGTGCTAGACACAAAACAATGTATATATTTTTATCAGGTCAGTTTCTTGACACAGCACAGCAAAAAACATCCTTCTGCTATCACTGTGGCTTTGGAGAGGGTATGGATTTTGTTGGCTGGTGTCTAACTTAAAATTTTGATATGTCTTAGGTATCTTAAATTATATTGCTGATTTGAATGCATTTAATGATGCCTTTAAAATGATATTTCTACTTTACCTGACAAGGAAATAAGGCTCCTAAAGGCTTCTGCTAGTTACTGCTGAACTCCCTCTGTGGAATTTGAGAATGCTCAGAGAAATATGATACAATATTCATTCTAGTCTCTCCTAAAAGCTAATTGTTTCCTGAAAAAAATGTTGCCTTACAAGAGTCCTACTGTTCTGAAAAGCTCACCCATACTATGCATTCAAATAAAGCAGGAGGTTTGAATATGAAGCATTTTAAAATTATATTCATGCCCTAGCTACTCAGTTTTGATGTATTTCTTGGAGCTCAGACCCAGGGAAGAGAATTTGCAATGTCTTGTCTAAATGGTTCCTGGGAGCCTCACCAGCCTTACTATTCTGCACATTAAATGCTGTCTGAAATTTGGAATTCAAAACACTTTTAACAAAAATAGTTTATAGGAAATTGTTGAAGATAAATTTTCACACTTCCCTGCTTTTTAAAGCAGGTTTATGAGGATTTTGTATATCAAGATACACTACTGTTATCTGAAGGAAGGGGTTTTTTTAGGTGAAACTCTCAACTGTGATTGCCATTAAAAAGCTTGTTAGCCTCACAAACCCAATACATTCCTCTTTATATACACAATGGGAATCTACATAACTTTATTTGGATGAGTTTTAAAATTAGTTTGAATAAAACCACAAAACAGTATCATGCATTTTATGTAATGAATATTTCAGGCTAAGTGCATAAACCGTCCAAGAAGCAGGGAGCAGAAATTAATACCTTCTTTCCTGTAAGTGCCCTCACTGAGGGGTCACCAGACCTTGTTCTTTCAAGCACTTCTTGATCACATAAGTCCTGAACTATTTCCAACACAGTGTCTGAATTCCAACAGGAACTTGTAGGTCAGGGTATTACCCCAGCTGCTGGAAATGTAGATCTGTCACTGTGAAGGAATTGAACATAGGTAAGTGCTATAAAAAGGGATGGGAAGAAGCATTGTCGTGTTCTCTTGATTCTAACATGATTTAGAAGAGATAATAATTCATAATTGCCCCTCTGAGGGATTTTGTCTTTCTGTTTTGAAGACTTTAGTCAGGGCTGCAATTCTGAAGCAAACTTTTTAAACTCCAGCAGATGCTGAAAGTAATGATTGACACCAAACTCTGGGTTCAACAGTTAAGGTTTTTCACCACTGGCATCAGCTGCAATTCTCATCTTCCCAGGGCAAGTGTCTTTTTGTTTTATCGAATTTAAAGCATTTTGAGTCTAAATCTCTTCACTGATTGCAGTGAACATTCAATTGTTGTTCTGTAGATTGTACCTCTAAACATTACACTTAAGGATCTTGGTTAAGTATATAATTATTGCTTTGTCAAAATCACAATGGATTATACAATATTGCCTCTGGAGCACATTTTCTATTTGTTTTAAGACTCCGACTTTCATAAAAAGTTGTCTGTGTTGTAACCACACCAGCATTTATTCACAGTGAGAAGAATATGGCAGTTGCCTGACTGGTTGCTGTTATCAAGCTCAAGTTCTATGGAGGATGTTATTGTATGACAGAGTTTTATATCAGGACTTCCTATAACCATTGGTTCCTGCATCAGGATCCTCACAATTGAATATTATTTTCCACATTTTAGGCTTATTTTTGTCTTCCTAGTCTCCATCTAAAAAGCTCACTGTCCTCAAAACTGGATTATAGTACCTCACTTGTAACTCTTCAGAAAAAATCTTGGATTTTAATCCATGAAAATCAATGACTTCCACTTTCATGGTTTCAAAACAGCAGCTTCAACTGTATCAATTTTATCAATTTTAGAAAGAAATGTGAAATGGCCAGAGCATAATTTTCCTCCTCCTATTCTCTTTCCTCCCAGTTCTGTTAAAAAAAAAGATTTACCGTGTAAACTTTTTCACTTGGGAGATGGTTTTGAATTTTGAATACAGGGGCTTCGTCTTTGGAAAGTATATCTAGGTCATACTTTGGTGTCTATTAGATCTTTTCTCCCTATTTCCTTTGTGTTGAAAGTCTAGCCTTAATTTTAAAGAAGAGATTGCAACTTGTCCAAATGAAGATTGGTGGACATATGAATTGTTGTTTTCCATAAATGATATGAGAAACAAGCAAATGTGACAATGCTTCTTCCCATCCCTTTTTTTAGCACTTACCCATGTTCAATTTCCTCGCAGTGACAGATCCATACTACAGAGGCTTTGTGCCAGCATTTCTTGCCCTCCTTTGGTCTTCAGGCATTTTAGTTACTCTTCTAGTTTAGTACCTGTCACTTTGCCTCACGCAAATTTTCTACCTGAAACCCACCTTTTTTCTTTTCTTGTATTTTCTGTTTGTATCCTGTTCTATTTTCTTTTGCTATCTCATTTTTTCTTCAACTAAGAAGTTTAAAGGGGTAAGAAAAAGCTGCCTAGAGGCCGCTTTCTCCCATTCTTCCAGGCCAACAGACTAAGCACCTACTAATACAAGCTTGATGCCTTCACATCTTAAAGTCTTGATTGCTTCATTTTATGCCATGTTGCAGGAAAGACAAATTGTTCAACAACTGTATTTTTGCTAAGGATTTTAATCTTTACTAGCTAGCCTGAGAGTGCTGCTCATCTCTAAACACATCTTTGTAGCACTTTCTCATTAAGCAACTGTTGCACTGCACTGTCAGTACTACTTCTCAACAATTCTTTCTGCAGGGAAAATGGGATAAGGTTTCTTCATTTTCTGGAGAACATTCTGCATCTCCGAATGTTTGGATCCCTTTTTAGACCTGCTCTCAAAATGAATGTCGGGAAGAGAGTTTGGCTCTTGCTTTGAGCTTGCCACACTAAAGCTGTGACAAATGATTATTATTTGCGAAGACATCTCAGATACTTGGTATCTGAAAAAAAATCTGTAATAATCTGGTAAGTGTCTGACACACAGGGCAGCCTACCAAAAAACCCGGTAGAGTGCTGCCTGAAAGAGAGAAGTCATTCTTGAATTTCACTTGTTCTGCATGGGTTCTTCTTGTAGCAGCACAACAGCCTAGCAAATAATTCTCCTATACCTATAGGTACAAAACCCACACTATACCATTCAGTGGTTTATCACAATAATCAATAATTATAGAGGCAGAACTGCAGGAGAATATATCAGTCCTTGCTAGCAGCCTAATGCCACCCTGCAAAACATGTTGGGCTTTCATTAATCACTCCTGTGCAAATTATAAAAAGTAACATTTTCTTGATAGATTTTATCCTATCTTTCTACATGTTAATTTAATATTAATATGGATCTGGACTGTTTCTATAGCAAGTAGTATTAGAGATGCTAATCGTGGCTGTTCATCCAGAGGTTATGGTAGATAATCAGAAAAACGCTGATGAAGCATCTTCTGATATTACTTGAACTTTTGTTCAGTGGATTTTATTACTCCTATTCACAGCAGTTACCGAATAAATTACATTCGTGGTTTTAAGAGTGTACTGATGCTGGATGTTAATTCATGCTTATTATAGGAACTTGTAAAATATTGTCTTGATAAAGTGACCAAAGAGAAGAATTGAATAGCTTTTGGGTTTTTTGAAGTGTCGATCAAAAAACCATTGATTCTTTTTACAGCGATTTTTTTGTGAAATACAAATTAACAGTGTGAAAAGTTCAGCATATATATCTTCAGGAATAATGAAGAGGAGCTATTCTACATTACTGTTAATGATCTGATGAGAAAAATAAATCTTCTTAACAGTCATATTTGGGAACTATAGTTCAAAAGAATAGAAGCTGGGGGAAGGGAAATGCATCATAGGCATGTGTAAACATTTTTAATAGGACATTTTATCTTGCCTTCTAAAATAAAAAGCTGAAATCAATTTTGTCAAATCTCATTATTTGGAAAAATCCTTAGATGCTAAGAAGAGCAGTGGTAATGCCATTTTCTCTGCAGCTCCCAGGGTCAGGGATGAGAACTTGAGTGAGTATCTCTTTGTATCAGCATACATTATTATTTTTTTCTGGTTCAGAATTTATTTTTTCCCCCAAAAAATCTTCTCTACTTCTGTTATTTAGGTATCTTTAGGTACCCTTTTCTTCAAGCTCTTATGAGACTCAAACTCCACCTCCTATGATGTACTCAATCTTTCTCGCAGGAAGGCTCTCTGACCAAGCTTTAAAAGAATGCAGAGTAAGATGGATGTAAATGGAAAGCCTCTTTTTAAAATAGTTTGGATTCAGTATTAGAATTGATAAAAGAAGAAAACCCTCTTCTTTCCATATCTTTCAAGGAAAAACTCAGGGGCATAATTTTGGAAACTGTTGCCTATTCATTGCAATTCAGAAAGCAGTTATTTATGAAGAAGAAGCAAAGCCTGTTCCCAAAACTTGTTCTGCTGTCGGCTCACTCCTGCCTGCCTACAGTTAAAACAACAGTAAACTGAAAATAAAGGTGTTTCTTCTTGGTTGCAGAAAAAACTATTTACATTTGTTTGCCTAGTGCTTTCTTCCTGAATGAATTCAGTTCTTCCGTTACTGCAAGCCTTGATGTGGTTATGGTAAAGTAATGGTGGGAATATCAGATTCCTTCTGCCTCCTTTTACCTCATGCTGCAGATTCAAGGAAATACCATGCATGCTAAAAGTTAGAAGGCTCATTTTTTTTCTACTTTGAGTTACTACATAATAAAAAAGAAGATTTTTAATGAAGATTTTAGTATTAAATCATGTCTCCTTCCAGTGATGGACATGGTTAATTTCTATGACTCCCAGTGAAGCCAGTTTAAGCCAACAAGTACTTTGGAAAATTGCCTTATAAATCTGTGAAAAACATTATTGTATTGACCCATTTAATAGTCTGAAAATATAGTAGCAATTTTTCAGGTTTAAATTTTTCCATAAAATTTGAAAAAATTTAGATATTTTGAGGATCTACTAATGTATTGAAATCTTAGTGCAATTTAACAGATATTTCCTTTTGAAAAGCTTTCCACACCTGTTTCTCAGTGCTGTTTCCTGACAAGGAACAAATAATTTTTTTTCTGATTTATTGACTGTCAAAATAAATAGATGGACAGAACATTTCAGTAGCATGTACTTTCACGCTTGTAAATATTGCAGAAAACCTGCCATTGAAAATCACTTAACAAAAAGTTGGAAATTAAGAATAAAAGTACGGTGGTGCAACTCTAGCAACTTCTGCATCTCATATGGCCTTGAGTTCAACTAACCTGTGTTCAGAGCCAGGTCTTTTTCAGACCAGCACTATCACCACAAAGGGTGGCTTTGCCCTGTGGTCTTAACAGGATGGGCACATACCAGATATCTGTGCTTCTGTAAGTTGTTCTTGGTTCTGAAAGTCAGGTTTGTATCTGGAGCCTCTTCAGTGTACCATAGAACCACAGAACCACAGAATAGGGCAGGTTGGAGGCGGCCACAGTGGTCATCTGGTCCAACTTCCCTGCTCCAGCAGGGTCATCCCAGAGCACATGGCACAGGATTGTGTCCAGACGGTTCCTGAATATCTCCAGTGAGGGAGACTCCACAGCCTCTCTGGGCAACCTGTTCCAGTGCTCAGTCACCTGCACAGTAAAGAAGTTCTTCCTCATAGTCCAGTGAAACTTTCTGTGCATCAGTTTCTACCCATTGCCTCTTGTCCTATTGCTTGGCACCACTGACAAGAGCCTGGATCCATCCTCTTGCAACCCTCCCTTTAGATACTTATAGACACTGATAAGATCTTGTCTTCTTTTCTTGAGCTTTCTCAGCCTTTGCTTCTAAAAATGTTCCTGTTCCTAAACCATCTTTGTTGCTCTCTTCTCAACCTGCTCCAGGAGCTCCTTGTCTCTCTTGTCCTGAGGAGCCCAGAACCGGACACAGCACTCCAGATGTGCCCTCACCAGGGCTGAGTAGAGGGGCCAGATCACCTCCCTCGACCCGCTGGCAACGCTCTTCTCAATGCACCCCAGATCCGCAGTGTACCAAAGTAGTACTGTAAGTATAAATATATGTGTTTTAATACAGGTAGAGAATAAGATTTTCATGTTGAGAATTGTATTCCCTATGATAGTTTTAACTCCTGAGTAAAGACTGAAATATTTACCTGCTCCTTGAATAAATTAATAATTCAAGATAACTTATGATATTATCCTTTTCTACAGATGTTTTTTTAAAATCTCACTAGTCTGATCCTTTGTAAACATGATTCAAAATTATTTTGGTTGAAAAACATGCTGATTTCAAGCCAGATCTCAAAAACTGTAAATACATACAGCAAAAAACAAAAGTAGAAAAAAAAATATTCTAAGAACTCATTCAAGTCCTTTCACTCTGCTTCACCTGAAGACTCCTTAAAAAAAAAGGCAGTGTTGTCATGAAAAGTTGACTGTTTAAAGACTAAAGAAAAAAGGAAAACCCTAGCTAGAAAAGGAAAAGAGAAAGCAATGAGACACTTAAAAATTAAAAACAAACAAAAAAAGAGATTTTCTTCAGCATGTCCTGCCGGTATTTTTATGCTTTTCAATTTAATCTACTGGTATCTCTGAATATCAGTCAAAATAGCAATCAAAGAAATAACTCCCTTTCCTTAGTAAATGGTCTGACAAAATATGTGTGGCTATACTCACAGATACTCACAGAGCCACAGCTAAAGTTTTATAAAGACATCCCAATTCTCTGGTCAGACATTTTTCAAGCATTAGACTGGTTTGAAACTGTGCTCTAAACACAAGGAGATCCTACCTTTAATGTATCACATAACAGCTGGAGCTTTATAGAAGACAGGCATAATGTGGATTGAGTAACTTGAATTACTGATATAATTATGAATATCTTATGATGTATAATTATCTGCACAAAGAGCCCATATAATACAATAACTCTGTCCAAGGGGCTCCAGCTTGTCTTTAATGTGACAATAATGTTTAGTACTTTACTTTAATGAAGTTCTTTCTAAACACTAACTAATTAATCCTTACAACACCCTTGTGAAGTGCATGTGCAAGCCTTGAGCTTTATTTGTGACACCTACAGAGGTCAGCACAAGTCACAGTTTCCCTGGACCACAGTTGGGAGGACGGGAAGCTTTGCAGGACTGACCCTATAGAACAGCTGAGGTAGAGCTGGGGGATTTAAAATGCTTGCTTTCAAGTTTGGTCCTTGAACAAACAAGTGTAACCTCAGTAGCTAGTATTGCTTAAATAAATATTGCTGCCTCAAACTCGGGGAATTTTAGCATTAAGAAAGACGTGAAAAATCAGATTTGTACAAGACAAATGGGGGGAATACAGGGCAAATAGAAAATCCTAAAAACTTTGGCCAATGGAAAGTGCCATTACAGTAATTTTGAAAAAAATTATTGAAATACAGATTATTGCCAGAGGTTTGTCATTTTTACATTGGGCAACTAGGAAAAGCCAATACAAGTTAGATTCCTTGTTTTGGACAAGTGGGGCAAAAAGTAGGAGGTCTATCCACAGCACATGACATCTTCTGAGATCCTAAGTAGCCTGCTAGAGTTCAGGTAAAATAGTTCCAGGTACAACTTTACATGGCTATTTGTCTAGGTAAAGGCTGCCCTCCCAGGCAGCTTCTATCCTCCAAGTGGTAGGTAAAGCGTAGCGATCACTTTTGGAAGTCATTTGGGAATAGTTCATGAATTGCTGTTCAGACTAAGAAATAATATTTGCTTTCTTACCTAGCTGGCATATATATTATGGGTTGGGGAGTGAAGAAGGAGGGATATGGGTGTTAGATACCTTTTTTTTCCCCTTCAAATCAGGTTTGAGTTAGGAAGAGAGGGAGGATAGGGTACAAGAATCTCACTCCTGTGAAAAAAGCAGCTCAGCTATATGAAAAAGGAAAATATATCTTAATACTGTTCAGGAAAACCTAAAAAATTCCATATCCTCTCATTTCACTCTTACAAACAGTATTTTAGAGAAGAGATGAACTGAGTTCCTGCAGACAAATCGGAACCAACTAAAGAAACAACTGAATATTGACAGAACCCTAATTCATGTGAAAATAGTTAGTGAAAGATGATATTTGGCAGGGTAATTGTTGGGATTCCAACCCACCTGCCATGGACAGGAACACCTTCCACTAGACCAGATTGCTTAGAACTCAATTCAGCCTGGCTTTAAAATGCTTCCAAGGATGGGACATCTACAACTTCTCTGGGTAACCTGTTCCAGCACCACACCATATGCACAGTAAAGAATTTTTTCCTAATATCTAATCTAAACCTATTGTCTCTCAGTTTGAAACTATTCCCCCTTTGCTCTGTCACTACATGCTCTTGTAAAGTCCCTCCCCATCTTTCTTGTAGGCTCCCTTCAGTTACTGGAAGGCTGCAAGTAGGTCACCATCAAGCCTTCTCTTTTCCAGGATGGACTTCAGGCTGATTCTCTCAGCCTTTGCTTGTACAAGAGGTGCTCCATCCCTTCACTCATCTTTATGGCCCTCCTCCAACAGATCCATGTCCTTCCTGTGCTGAGGACCCCAGAGCTGGATGCAGTGTTCCAGGTGGGGTCTCACCAGAGCAGAGCAGAGGGGCAGAATCCCCTCCCTGGCCCTGCTGCCCATGGTGCTCTGGATGCAGCCCAGGACACGTTTGGCTTTCTGGGCTGTGAGTGCACATGGCTGGGTCATGTCCAGCCTCTCACCCACCAGCACCCCCAAGTCCCTCTTGGCAGGGCTGCTCTGGATCTGTTCATCCCCCAGCCTGTGTCAAGACCAGGGCTTTTCCTGACTGAGGTGCAGCACCTTGTACTCAGTCTTATTAAATCTCATGAGATCCCCATGGGACCACTGCATCTGATATTTGCTTTAATTTAGAACAAATCCTGTATGAATTGATTTTCTATTTCAGGAGGGAAAATAGAATGATTGAGCCAACCTAAATTTAAAGATAACTACTGATAATAGTTTTCCACTGATAAAAATGAAACATTTAATATTTAAACATAAAAGTATTTTCATATTTTAATAATAGCTTTAAAATTTTTAATATTGTACTATACTATCATTATACTAGGCACATATACGACATCTTTTTACATCTAGAGAAAAAAAATAAATAATTGAAATAATGATTCAATACTCAATTCAATTATGTCTATGTTTAGCAGGTTACTCCTTGAAATTATTATTTCTCCAACTACATTATAGCTCCACTTGGGAATATAATGCAAGTTGTTCTATCATAATGGAAGGAAGAATGTGAATATTCTTAAATGTAAAAGGTGAGTGTGTATCAGGTCGTATTGCACAATGAGATAGCTGAAGTCTAATAGTCCAAAACATTATTTTCAAAAGTATTTACATTGCACATTAATACCACTGCTGTTGTCTGTATTCTCTGTTTGGTATACAAAATGATTAACTTTATTTTAAATAATACTACAAACAATTTTTAGACAATGGAATGTAAATTCAGGTAAATTAATATCCCTTCTGGTAGATGATAGATAATTTATGGCATGAATTTTGTGAAATTTAAGTAATTTGAATGAGCTACAAACAGTCTGTTTTTATGAACAGAGGTACCTCAAATTGTTTTCTCTCGAATTATTTTGTCTGCTTGTCTCATTTTTGTTCCCTACTCAGTTTGTGATAAAATGTTGCCATGGAAGAGAGAAAAAAAATATCATAATTTTTGGCTACCTTTTGTGTTTACAAGTCTTTGGTGAAACAGGAAAAAAAGAAAAAAGAGAACTCATTTGTAGACAATAGTATGAGCCAATAGATATGACTTCACATTTTAAATATTTTTTAATAAACTTTGTGTATTCGTAATTTTTATTTGGAAAAAAAAAAAAGTAGTTTAAAAGTTTCCATTCTCTGTCTCTGTCAGTAGTGAAGAAAATAGCAGGTAAGCATTTTTTTCTGACATAAAAGCAGTTGAAGAGACTATATAATGCTTTTGACACATGTTGGAATTGGGAATGAAAATGCTTTGATTTTTGAGTTTAAGTGTTTATAGCAATCCATCAAAACTCTGTCAATCTACTGATTCCATGATGAGAAACTAATTACTTTGGTTTTGGGAAGTCAGAGCTTGCTTACCCTGGGGGAAACATACACTTTCTCATGTCCAGCATTTCACTTGTACACTTTAAACTGGTCCCGTCACCTCCAGGGACTGGGGCAGTCTGAGCTGAGAGGGCAGGAGTGGGCTGCTGTGCATCTCTGGCCCTGTGACAGTGCAGGTACAGGCGATGCTCCGGCTCTCAGTGAGATCTTTGGTATTTCTCTTTTGAATTTCAGTCCCTGACTGAATCAAAATGACATAAACAACTTAAAACCACGCTTACCCATGCACAAAATAGGGTGACATCCTTTGTAAAACACTGTTGCAAGAGACATGTACTCTACAAATTCATTATAACATTTAAATGAAACTATGGAAGGATGACTAATGCTACAAATTTAATTGAAGATAACAAAATGAGAAGCATCAAACCCAAAACAGTTACTCTTGATATAAATATGTCCCATTCATAACTGTACACAACACTTGACAAAACTTGTTGGTTTTCATATATGACTTAGAAGGCAAAAGGTATTAATAAGGAAAGCTATTGATTGAAAAAAATCTACAGTATTCTAGATCACACCATAATACATGAGAAGAAATTAAAGCTTTCTTTTATTTCAACAAATAATACTGAAGAGAGCAACATTCATGCAAAGCAGAGATATTTTTGAAGTACAATTTTCCCTAACCAGGGAAAAAGAACCTGTAATTTTTGCTCTATTTAGAAGGTAAAAAGTGATGAAAAGAGGGGGACAAAAATTCTCTAACTACTGTGTATATCTATTTTATTTTTGTAATATTTTCTCACATTTCACAGTGTGTTCTTGAAGGTTTTAATTTGAAAGAACTGTAGCTTAAAAAAAAAAAATACCATCTTTGAACAGAAGATGGAAATTCTAAAAGGCAACATACTGGCCTGGAGCAGCTTGCATTCACTTATCAGGTTGAAACACTGTATGAAGATCTTGACTGATATTTAAGAAAATAAAAAATATATTCATGTCAAAATTTGAGGATAATAGTGAAAATGCTCTGGGCAAAGAATCAGGACATAAAACTGCAGGGATTGGCTACCCCGAGGGAGAGAAATTGCACCGAGTGTTTTGATGGTTTTGGTTTTAAGCTTCAGTAGCAGAAGAGTTTCAAGAGAAAGGGAGAAGACAGTGCCCTTCAACACAGGCTTGCTTTTCATTAAAGGAGAATAACTGCATATTCTGATTAGCAGGAGAAATAATTAAAGGAATTCTGTATTCTCAGAGGTCACAAGATCAGACTTTGATACGATCCCAAATGTGAGCCCTGTACTAACCATTAGACATTTTTAAGGAAAATACATGAGTGCTATAGCTGGCGATGCAATCATATGGATTACACACTTAATTATTTTTATTGTCTTCCTCGAAATTTTGTGTCTTTTATACATTTTCCAACAAAAAGAGGGAAAAAAGTCTTTAGTATAGTCAACAGGTAATTTAACGTTCCTTTTGAAGACCTTAGCAGCTTTCTAAAGCCTTACTATGAATCACAGTGAAGGAAAAAATTCAACCAGTATTGGGGGGGGGGGGGGGGGGTATTTTAATTTAATTTTCTTTACCAGTGACCCTTTCACTTTCTAGATTTCAATGCTTTCACCATGAAATAAATTTCATTTAATCTAAGCATGAAGACTCTTAATTATATTGGAGGAGCTTTTAATGATGTCATTTCCAATAATGGTGGAACTTCTTTTTGTCTGAGGCTAATCAAAGGTAAAAGAAGTCAGAGTACACTTTGGAATTAAATAGGAATAATTTTGTGCTCTGATGATTTTGCACCAAGCAAATAGTACTCGAAGAACTGGTGGTCTTCCTCGATACAATTTTAAGGTCTGAAAGTTTCTTTTATATCAGGTATATGTTTATTATGTCTAGCTATTAATTTCTAGTCATACCCACTGTGTTCCTATACAAACTCAGAAGGGTTGAGGAAACAAATATTAACCATGATCAACCATTCAAATTGCCCAGTGCTTCCTCTAAAAAGCAGCTACCAAAAATAAATGTTCCTTCAGATAGTTTACATCTTAACCTTTCTTTTGTCAGATTTTTTGATGTCCTGAGATGGAGACTGTGCTGGTTTGGGATGGGATAGGATTAATTTTCTTCATAGTCACTAGCATGTGTCTGTGTTTTAGATTCTAGCTAAACCAGTGCTAAAAACCCAGGGATGTTTTCATTACTGCTGAGCAGTGCTTACATGGCGTCAAGGCCATTTCTGCTCCTCACACCACCACCAAGAGGGCTGGGCATGCACAAGGATTTGGGAGGAGACACAGCTAGGACAGGTGTCATCAGTTGACCCAAGGGATATTCCAGATCATATGGAGTCATTCTCAGCATATAATACTGAAGGATGAAGAGGGAATGGGGGACGTTTGGAGTGATGGTGTTTGTCTTCCCAAGCCAATGTTACACGTGATGAAGCTGTGCTTTCCCAGAGATGGCTGAGCACCTGCCTGCCCATGGGAAGAGATGCAGGCACTTGCAATATTTTGTTTGCATGCGTGGTTTTTGTTTTCCCTATTAAACTGTCTTAAACTAAACCCACGAGTTTTCTCACTTTTGCCTTTCTGATTCCTTCCCCCATCCTGATGTGGGGAGAGTGAGTGAATATCTGAGTGGGGCTTAGTTGCCAGCTGGGGTTAGACCTTGACAAGGTCAATGCACGCGATTAGAGAAGTTGATAAGAAAGGCCTACAAACATTTTCAGAAACAAAAACTTTAACATCTTATTAAACAAGCATGAAAAGGAAATAATTTTCTCTTTACTGGAATTTGGTTTTAAACATAATACCAGAAGTCAGACTGTAGAGACAATTAGGATGAAATGCTCACTCCCAGTAAAACTACCAGTGAAATGGCTCCTAATTTTCTTTGAGGCAAAGACATATGGTAGCTAGCTTTCCTAGATAAATATAGGGGATATTCACACAAAAAATTGAGAAGTATAAAAGGTGCTTTAAAGAAATTTAATTTTCCCTATAATATTCTAATTTTTCTCTTAAGAGGATGCTTATATTGCCTTCCAATGTGCTGTTTGATCTTCATAAGTTTTATTATTTAAGAGTATAAATCAGTTCTTATATGCTTCAGTAAATCTTGTTTTTATTTAAATTAATAAAACAATATATGTAAATTAAATAAATCTGTGGTTCAAGCATAGCACATATAATATTTCACAGGGTTCTACAACATCCTGCTTTTTTTACACAGAGAGAATATCACAGCTTCCTTTGAGATAGGGATGGACCTAGTAGATTCACAAAACTTAAAGCTCCTAGTAAAACTAAGAATTGAACCAGGGACTACAGAATTCCTGAAGCATCATAGCCTTGTCCAAATCGTTTTTATATGGTTTTCTTCCCAAGAAAAAATGCTCTTATCAATTCTGTTCTCAGGTTTCTATCCTTCTGTAACTATGTGGCTAACTGTAAATTCAATACTTTTTCTGGAAAAGGTGGATGAATTGGGCTAAATTAATATACTTTTCTTTCAGAATGAAAATGTAATGATAAATGTTTGAGAATTTGTGTATTTCTGTGTGCAGTCTCTTTCAATTTGCCATACCAGCACTTTTGTGGTTTTATGCCAAAGTTACATTTCTGGGCAAACACTTTACTGGTTTTTCAATTTGCCTTTCAAATAATTCACAACTCAAAAAAAAAATATTAGTATATACAAAGCCATTGTGTTTTAACTGTAAGACGGTATCATAAACAATATTTGCACCCTGTTAAAAAAGCATAAGCAATACTTGGGCCTGAGTAGCTTCTTTCTGCCACCCTGGAAGGATTTTCTCCTTGCAGAAAGGGAATTGGCTTGGCCACCGAGGAGTCCTAAACTAACAGCAAAATAATTGTTTAGTGTTGGAAAAGAAGAACCTTGCAAGCTATGACATTTGGAAATAATCTACAGGTTGTAGACATATACAGTTTTCAGGATACAGTGATCACTGTAGGTATTTGTCTTCCTGTTTCTATGTATTTGGGATGAACAAAATTAAATCTCCCCTATAAAGTGGAAACACTGTTGCTCCCATGAGAATATGGGATTTACATATTCTTATCACTCAACCTACAATATTATTCCCTAAATGGGCTGGGTAATTAGCTGGGGGAAAAACAATCTCCTCCTCCTCCTGTAATACTTAGAATCATAGAATTATGACTTAGAAAAATACTCTATAACTAATTTCTGCATGCTATTTTTTTTTTTACCTGAGTTATGAGTGTCAGAAAAAATGCCTCTGGTAATTTTTTTAAACTTACAAAGTTTCACACATGAAGTCACAGATTTAATTTAGATGTGTAACGGAACAGAGTTCTAGGAAAAAAGATTTTTCTTGAGATCTACAGTTAGTTTTTACTATACGTGATGAAGTTCTTTAAACTAAATTCAACACTAGAAGAAGTTTAATTAATTTTTACATTATTTGGTGGTGCTAGGCTTGAATAATTGATGTAGCTTTTCCACAGTTAATTCCACATATCCATGAAATACAAGATGCTTGTTAAAGCTGGGCTCAAATGGCAACCATGGTTAGTACTGCTGGAACTGGACAAAGGGATAAAAGAAAAAATTGTGTAAAAGGGCTGTAAAGTGTTCTTAAAATTGAATAATAACAGTACAACTAGTACAAAAGAAGGTGAAAATATCCTACAGGAAAAATTAGATGTCTTGTAGTCAAGAATTATACAAATGGAGTATCACCATTAAAAGGTCATATATTCAATGACTGCTATGAATTTCTGCAATAAAGTCATGGCTAGCCAGCAGAAAATGTCAAAGGAACATTAAAAGATGACTGTAACTGATTTGTCAGTGGGACTATGACCTACTGCTGATGCATAGGCTGTAAAAAAGGTAGATAGGGATATTTCCCCTCATTCTGCCTATGTAGCATACCACATAATGGTAACCAACCTAAAAAGGGGTGGAAGGAGCTTATTGAGAAAACCCTATGAAAAGCTGGACATGACACTTAAAGAAAGACAGGACTCTTAAGGAACTGCTGTTAAAAAGACATAGAATGGTGCTCTGTGGCATGGGGATACAAAAGTAAAAAGGCTCAGTTACTTATCTTGGTAAAATTAAGGCTGAGTAAGTGCATGAACATTCTCTTCAATCAATATATCAGGAACCAACTTTAGAAAGGGTTAACAAAAAATATATTGGCAACAGAAAACAGAAACAAAAGAGGCCTGCAGTAAGTAGCCTTTCTAAGTTACAATGTTTCCTCCCACATCTAAGATTTGTGATTTTTTCTGGTTTATGCACACAGAAAATTCTGACTTGCAATGCAACAACCAGATTGTTCTATGGTAACATACAGTTATGAATTAGAAAATTCATGTATCTCACCAGGAATGGACACAACTCTCAAAAGATCAGAGATAAGGAATTTTATCTGGTTGCCTATTCACTCTATGTTTCAAATCAAAGATAGCAGATGACCCAGCTAAATATGGAAAATATAAATACTGAGTAAACATCCTAATAAATTGCCTGCTAGCAACCATTTAAAAAATTATTGCACTTGGAAACACTGAAATCACCTAAGTTGTCAAGAAAGCAAAATTCATTTATAAATGATTTATCAAATCTTAATCTACCACATCTATCATAGATATTAAATAATTTTTCTGTTTTTTACATATTCATACGTAATACACACTTTTAGCTGATGGAATTCCATCATTTCCAAAAGATGGGAATTGCCAAAAATCCGCATTAGAGTAATACTTATGTAGAAAAAAATAGGACTTTTTAAGACCAGCAGTAAATGGATTCCTAAAGGAACCAATGGGCAGAAAGCCTAGTATTTCACATTCCAGTAGTAAACACTGTAATGAGGTCCCAGTTCAGGACAAATATTTATAGAACTGCCTTACATACTTGCTAATCCCTTCCCCCATAGCAGTCACAGCACAGCTCTTCATGTATAATGGATGGCTTTGCAAATGCGGATGAAATTCTTATGTCTGTCTGTGAGAGACAATAGCTTTCAGAAGACTGTTAAATGATAGACGAGACCTGAAATCATCATGAATAAAATAAAAATTAGTGACGTATTCAGTAGGTTTGAATGTTTATTTTGATGCCAGTTTTTTTCAGACAAAAATGTTACAACCCTCTTTCCCAAAAAATATCTTGAGTTGAGAATACACTACTATGCCTTTCTTTACTTACAAAGTTGTCTGTGCAAAATAAGGTGTTTAATAGAAAACAAAAACCTGGTTTTGTCCAAAAGCTTTTTAACTATTCTGGCTTGTACCTGAGTGGCTGCTTTTATTTCTTTGCTGTCAATGCATTTTTAATGTTTTTAAATTGCCTTGTTCTTACTGACTTAGGCTAAAATTCTGCTGGCACCATCTGTGAAAGGTTGCCAAATAGTGGTTAATTTGCCACTGCTGATTTCCCAGTGGAAGAGGCAGGTTTTCCCAAAGTAACTTTATGTGTGTAAAAGCAAGAGGGCAGGAAAATCAGGAAAGTGGGCAATTCAACAAAGAGAACTAAGTGGAGTAAAATAAAGAGATAGATATTTTTGATGTAGGTGCAATGATTTTCTGCCAAGAAAGCAGAGACACTTCCATCTCCTCAGTCCCGTTTCCTATCCCATTTCCCTCCTATCCCATTTCCAAAGGACGAGAGAAATAACAGGATGTCAGTAATGTCTCATATCTGTGACAAAACCTGTTATTAGCCATACACAGGCTAAAAACAGCTGATTGTAAGTGATTCTGAACCTTTATAATAATATTTTTTAAAATTGGAGATAATTCTCCAATCTGCCTCTGAGATTTGATGCCAGAAAAATTATTTCTTAGAGCTTAGGTCTGTAAGGGGACAGAGATCTAGTTAGATTCCATTTGCCACGAGATAATAAATCTCATCCATATAGTCAGTAGGAAGCCTAAATATTTTAGACTAAGTTCATGAAACTGAATTGTGAATCAGAACCAGGGTATGCCACTTGAAGATCTGCTCCCAGCAGGGAACTGATTAGGCAAGATGAACACAACTGAACAGAAAAAAAGAATCATATCCCACACTGAAACAGGATATTTCATTTTACCAAAAAAATATGGTAATTAATAGGAATCAAAGTATGCAAATATTTTTAGTTTAGGAGGTAAGGAAAGTGCCCTTTCTCCCGAGTTATTTCATAAAGACTCATGTTCTACAACATCAGAATTTTCTCTGAAACTCCTGATGATGTATAACTTCTTTCAGCCTCATTGATTCCTGTAAGTTCTGTGTGCATTTAAGAATTCAAAGTGCGAGTGGTGGGTTGACCCAGCTATCAGCCATGCACCAACACAGCTATTCACAGAATCACAGACCGGCTGAGGATAGAGAAGACCTATGGAGGAAAGCTGGTACAAACACCCTGCTCAAGCAGGGCCACCCACAGCCAGTTTCCCAGGATGGTTATTGAATACCTCTAAGAAGGGAGTCCCTAGAACCTTTCTGGGAAAACTGTGCTAATTCTCAGTCACCTTCACAAATAAAAAGTGTTTACTGATGTTTACAGGGAACCTCCTGTGTTTTAGTTTGTATCCACTGCAGCTTGTCCACAGTGCTTGGGCACCACTGAAAAGAGCCTGGCTCCCTCTTCTTTACACCTTCCATTCACCTTCTTTACACCCTCCATTCACCAGACATTGATAAGATCCCTTACTGAACCTTGTCTTCTCCAGGCTGCATAGCCACGGCTCTCTCACCTTTTCCTTATATGACAGGTGCTCCAGTCTCTTTGCCATCTCAGTGGCCATGTTTGCTGGACTATCTACAGCATCTCCAAGTCCCTAAACACTGGGTAGCCCAAAACTGACATAGAGCACACTCATGTCCATTTGCTCTGGAATGGGGAGAAAAGAGAAGGAAGGTGAGAAAACTCATGGATCGAGAAGCAAAAGATGTAGACTTGAGCAAAGAATTAAAAAAGGCACTTTTCCCTGCTTCTCATTAACAAGCAGTTGTCCAGCCACATCCAGGAGAGGAAGACCTCAGTATTCACAGCAATTACCTGGAAAGAAACCATAACCACATGCGTACCCCCCTCCTGTCCTTTCCTGGAGCTTTTGTTGTGAGGGATGACATTGTATGAAATGATGGGATGGGATGGGATGGGATGGGATGGGATGGGATGGGATGGGATGGGATGGGATGGGATGGGATGGGATGGGATGGGATGGGATGGGATGGGATAGTGTAGGATAACCCTTTGGTCAGTTTAAGTCTTGGTTTTGTCCCTTCTAGCCTCCTTCCCGCTCTCAGCCTACTGACGTGGAGTGCAGAGTGGGAGAAAGATAATACCTTGATGCTGCATGAGCACAGTTCAGTAACAGCCAAAGCTCTTAACTGGTGTGTTTTCAGCACTGTTTTAGCCCCAAAGCCAAAACACAGCAGCATATGGGGTTCTCTGAAGGGATATTAATGCTACCAGCCAGACCCAGCAGCAGTTACAAATGGAGAGACTCTTTACATGAACATTCTTGAAACAAAAGCATGAAATGAGTGAACAAAAGAAGGGGGTAATATAGCATGTTGATAACGTAAATAATCCTGGATGTTCATTTTTCCTTAATATAAATCTGAATTATGTGGGATTGAGGGCGTTCTCGAATCAGACCTAATTGCAACATGGAAAAAGACACAAACATCCACAAAGGACTTAGTAGATCCTGAGAAAACTTACAAAAATAAATCCTTCCTCAGAAGTCTTGCTTTTCATTCTGACCCTCACTTACCTATCTGATCTCAAAACCAAACAAGCTTATTAAAGTGCTTGTCTACACAAGACTATTCTCCTGGCATTTATGCTTGGTTAGAAATGACTGGGTAAGCTCCCAAATAAAAAAGCTAGGTTCATGTTTACCTAGTGTTGCTGGAAGCCCAGAAGTTCCTGACACAAACACAGCCTCTAGAATTAAGCACTGCGGTAGCAATCACGGGGAAATTTTGCAAACTGAGCAACTAATTTTGTCTTTTTCACCCAAATTCTGAAGGCTAAGGGCAAGCCCATCTAAGTCTTATAAAGAAACAGATGCAGACTGAATCATCAACCCCATACTGATGCCACTGCATTTCCTTTCCCTTTTTTTTTCTCCATTTTTATTCTTCTAAAGTCCTTTCTACTAAGCTCGATTGTGGTTTTTTACAGAGTTCTGTGACACGGCACTCCCAGCAAATGCACTTGTGATTCTTACCTAAAAAGTGCATTTCTGATTGCACTTTACAATGAATAGCTGGTTTAATGCCACAATTTATGTAAGAACAATTCAGCAGCACATATTAAGACAGGTCTTTAAACTAAACTGAACCAATGTGTGGTTCAGAAATTTAGAAGCAATTACAGCCTCTCTATATTAAAATCTGGTGCTCGGTCACCAAATGAAATATTTTACAGAGTCTGACAGAATTGATGGAATAATCTGTTACAAGCTGTGTATCATCTCATTTTTATCAGACTTATTTTCCAAAGCAGAGAAGTCTGGCTCGAAAATTATGGAATTCCTGATTCAGGAAACCTGAATGGAGAAGTTTCAAACGTGAATTTCTGTGTTATGATTAATGAAGGAAAACTAGGTTAAATAAAATTAACTATCAGTTTTAATAACAAAATATTATACCATTACAAATAAAAAAGCTTGCATTTTGTGATAGAGAATTTCACTGTTATACATGGAACCGTAAAAAATATAGTGATCCTATAACTGAAGGCTATACCATAGAGCAGATAAAGAGCACAAATTATATTGATTTAAATGCTGGAGTTTCCGTATTTTAATAAATGTATTTTTAAAACTTATTTATATGTATTTTATATTAATTTATATTTAGGTGTAAAATATTATATTTTTCCATACCTTTTTCAACAACACAAGCTTTATAGCTACAACAAGCTTTCGGGACTGTTGTACATCCGAAACTACTGTAGAAGGGAAGCTACAATAACATTAATAAAACACATGTAATTGACATTTGTACATTTCCTTTATTTTTTATTATTTATACATTTTGTGGGTACATTTAAATTGAAACGTCTTTTTTGAAAACCATATAAATTCAGACCATTTTCCACAGCTTGCTTTCCTTTTTCTGGTTGTGATAAAGAATGAAGTTAAATCGTTGTCTCTAATATTAGCCATGAACTAAAAATATTTCTTACAACTAGTGGCAAATTGTAAAAGTCAGAACTTCATTAGATGAAAAATATCATCACCAAAGAGGCCACAATTGTGTAGTCAGTAATTCACAAGGTTGTTTTCAACTGTGTATGAGGTAATGTAGGAATAACAGTGGAGGGAACCATTAGAAATTAAAGCAAAATATTAGACTCCTCCAGTGAAGAGAAAATTTTTCAGTTTCTGCTTAGTGTAGCATTGTTCTTTAGCTAAAAACCTTTAAAAAAACTTCCTCACAATAAATAATTTCCACTCTTAAAAGCTCTCTCTGATGCTGGAGATTTGGGTGAAGTAAATGCTCCTCTGACTTATTACAGAGACAAAAGACTCTTGAGTCAAACCTCTCCCTTTAATAATTTAAAGGTGTTCTGCTTTAGAAACAGGTCTTGTCTTTTTTTTAAATCCACCTTACAGGTAATGGCAAGGCTGTTTCTCTAAATATTGCAGCTTTCTATGTAAGGTTAATTAACTCTTTTCCTGTTCTGTGAAATGCTCAAGAACAACCATTGCTACGTGTAAAACGAAACACCATATGTTTCCCATTTAGATTTCTTTATTTAAGAGGAATTCAAAATGGTACTTATTGAGACTATTACAGGTGGATTTGATTTATTCTGTTTTGAATTTAGTCTACATCAATTCCTTCATGTAGGTCCAATAAATATTACTGTGTGGAAGCTCTGACACAGTGTAAGGGAGAATGATGGAACCGCATGTCGGAGAATGAGATCATTGCTCATAAAGTGAGATTTGCCTGCTTATGGAATGAAAATAAGAGGTGTAAGATTCGATATCTATCTTTTTGTGAAGATCTATCAAGTTCTCAAATAATCAAATTCATATTTAATTGGAAACAATATGGACATAGTTGATGACAGTAATTACATACTGTCACAAGTTTACAGTTGCACTCTAGAAGGATATGACATGCAACTGATATTTTATGAGTATAATTTCCCACCTCTGTGAAAAATTTTAAGGTTTTGTTCGTTGTCAAACACTGGTCTTTACACGGTGGCCTCTGTGTTTGTGGAGTTGTGACCATTACACAACTCTGATATTGGTAAACCAGTTTAAGTATCAGAGTATCAGTCCATAAATTCTGAATGAGGTATGCATTCCTTTTTTCCTTTTTATCTTTCCTGGTTTTCATTTATTACCTTTTTTTTTTTTTTAAATAGCTAAAACTAGGTAGAAGGATTTCCTTTGACGCTTTAAGCCAGCATCTGTCTTACTATTCAAAGCCATCCCAGCTTTTCTTGACAACTTT
>VZRV01009655.1:1871275-1934014 GCA_013398115.1 Falcunculus frontatus
TGGTGGGTGAGAGGCTGGACATGACCCAGCCATGTGCACTCACAGCCCAGAAAGCCAAACGTGTCCTGGGCTGCATCCAGAGCACCGTGGGCAGCAGGGCCAGGGAGGGGATTCTGCCCCTCTGCTCTGCTCTGGTGAGACCCCACCTGGAACACTGCATCCAGCTCTGGGGTCCCAGCACAGGAAGGACATGGATCTGTTGGAGTGAGTTCAGAGGAGGCCACCAAGTTGATTAGAGGGATGGGGCACCTCTTGTACAAGGAAAGACTGAGAGAACTGGGATTGTTCAGCCTGGAAAAGAGAAGGCTTAAGTGTGACCTAATTCTGACCTTTCAGTATCTGAAGGGAACTTACAGGAAAGATGGTGCAAGACAATTTACAAGAGCATGTAGTGACAGGAGAAGGGGAATGGTGTCAAATTGAAAGAAGGGAGGTTTAGATTAGATTTCTTTACTGTGAGGGTGGTGAGGCACTGGAACAGGTTGCCCAGAGAAGTTGTGGATACCCCATCCTTGGAAGGGGTCAAGGCCAGGTTGAATGGAGCTCTGACCAACCTGGTCTAACTGAAAGTGTTCCTGCCGATAGCAGGGGGGTTGGGACTAGAGGATATTCAATGTCCCTTCCAACCCAAACCATTCTACGGTTCTATGATTTGGCAGTCACAAGACATTTAAAAAGATGTGTTGATGTGAAATGCAGTTTCTCTTTCTTTTGCTGCTCAAGACTAGCAGTTCATGTTACAAAAGCAATAAATTAAAAAATACAAACCTGAAAGTGCTCAAGAATGGTGGAGGAATATGAAGTTCAAAGTCTGTACTGCAGTTGAGGTGTAGAGATTTCCTTTTAAAACTTCTAAGAAGTTATATATATATATATATATATATATTCATATTAGAAATAAACTCTCTGCAGTCATTTGTGGGATATGGAAATATGAGTTTGAGAATTCAGAGTCAACTATCTACATTATTGCTCCTCACATGAGGGTTTTTTCATGCTTGAGCTTCTGTTTTAATTTGGGTTTAGGAAAAGATACCAAATTAATTAAGCAGTAGCATAATTCATCCCCTAAAGATAGGGGGTAGGTTGAGTAGTTCTATAGCAGTGATTCCTAGGACAACAATTACTGCTAATAAACCTTGAGCTGAAGGAACCTGATAAATACCATGGCAGAGTAATTTCTTTCCAATGAGGAATTACTTGTATCTCCTGTCTGATCTGTGACCATCGCTGAAGTAAAAATGGAAAATATACTGAAATTTCTCACAAGTTTTTCTTACAAGTTTTTTTCTGGAATATAAGCAGCTATTCCAGGATATCCTGGTATATATACAGGATTCCCTCCCACTTCTTATAGTAGTTAATAGGAAAAAGTGAGAGTTGTACTTATAATTTTCCCAGATCCTTTCAAGAGCTTTTGAAGTTATAGAACTCAAATGTTAGAGACGATCCTCTGCAAAAGGATAAAATTTCAAAATCTACCAGCAGATTATTAACAGCAACAGACTAGTTAGAGATGTAATTATTAAATATCCTTTTATTAGGCCATATTAACTTTTAGCATTGTGAAGCCACCAGGTGAAACAGTCTCTGACAAAATCTTTTGTATTTCTCTGAAGCAATTCTTCCATATTTTAAAATTAATCTGAAGAAGCATAAGAAGAGTCAGGTTAAACTTGTAAATGAACAGTCTCTCTTTCTTTGCAGTGAGGATATTATTAGGTCTTCTATAAAATTACCAGAACTTTTCTGCCCTTAGAATATGTTTAGGTAGCCTATTCTCCAGACTCTGATTTCAGTTATCACATTCAGTGTCATGCTTTCTTACTAGTTTTCACCAAAGCAATTTTCACATTACATATTTAATTTACTTTGAAGCCTCACCGGGCTAATAAAATGTTTGGTATTAATGGTTAGAGGCTCCATCTCCCATTGATCTTATGAATTAATAATTTCAAGTCTTCTGCTCACACTTTAATTCAGGTAGAAAGGTAAGAATGCTTTTTGAACCACAGATAAGTGTACTGCTGCTTGCCTTTTTGATTGGGTTGTATTCAGGGCTGGTGTACCACTACAGAATATCCCTAGGAACAATGGTAAGATTTTTCCCCTCATTACTCAGAAAATATGTACATGTTTATTTCTGACAGGTTGCACTATATAAACCATATAGTTTCAAATCATCTGACAGGCAATCTAAAAGCTACCATAGCAGGACCATGTGCCAGTTCTCAGGAATACCAATATTTACTGTCTTCAGAAATCCCTCTTGGTGTGTAGAGAATGAGCAGTAGCATAAAAGCTTTCAATTGATGTCTGTCCGATGATTTTTCCACTCCATTTTTCTTCCAGAGACAGTGACCTAGTAATAATGAGTGAAGGTAATAGACATTATGGCAGGCAAAGCTGATGACTTACAGCTTTGAGTTTTACTTTGGAAATAAAAGCAAATAAAATATTTTTTATATTTTTCTCCCCCTTTTGAATATCGCAAGAAACAAGTCAGCTGTGCCTGAACCAGCTCTCGGAAACTGTCAGGTCCAGTGCTCCATCTCCTCTGCCAGGAGTTCCCATGGCAACGTCTTTAGCTGAAGTAAAAGGAATTACAGTCAGATATTTCATTTTTTTTTCCCCCCTGGCTCCCCTCTTCCTCTCCTCTCTGTGCCAGTTCAGAAGAAGTGTTGCTCTATAATTTTTGGGGCACTGAGAATTGCCATTGAGCCACCCAGCTACATTTGCTCTGTTTGTTGCATTTGAAAAGTCTGTCCTAGTTCCCCTCTGTCTCTTGGGTGTCTGATTTATGACATCAAACAAGAAAAAAAAGGCAAGAGAGACTTTCAAGAGTGGAAGTTCTTGCAGAGGGAAGATGCTAGCCCAGAGCTGTCTTCAGTTCTGGTGCTTGAAAAACACAGCATGTTCAATTTTTTTTTTTAATTTGACTGCAATTTTGCAAGGAGTGTGACTATAATCCTTAAAGACAAGACCTCACACTTGAACTGTAGCATCTAGAACCATGACTGCAGATTATTTGCAGATGTTTAGATTTGTGTCAGTGAATTGTGCTCTGATGATGTTGATGGTTGTGTTGGCCACATTTGGGAACTGATAAAGGCTTATAACTACAGCAATTATCTGTGAGAAAATAACCTAGAGCTAGGTGATTTTTTTTGAAAAATTTTCAAAAATATAATCAAACTGTCACTCAAGAATTAATAAACTTTTTTTTCAGCATGCAGGCCTACTGGAAAGAAAAGCACAGTGACAGGCATATGACACCCAACTCTTGCTTAGGCTGTAGTTCCAGTGAGAGCATAAATGCTGGGTGCTCTTGTACAAAAGTGGAACAGGTTGCTCATGGTGGCCCTGCTGCCAGGTGTGGTGAAATCAGCAAGCATCCTTCCCAACCACGCTTGGCTTTGAAGAGAAGAAAACGTATCCAGGAGGAACATGTGCCTACCCAGACATCATGGAGAGGTCCAAAGCTGTCTGTGTCCTTGGTGTGAGAGTAGAAAACTATCCTCTTTTGCTTGTTTTGGCTCAAGGTGAATTTAGTCCTGCAGTCAACTTAAGATTTCTGCTCTGCCCCTGGGCTAGGGTTTACTTCAAAGTGGGAGTCAAAGATGCAAGGACAGATAGCCAAGACTTTGATGTGGGGATGCTTAAGACAGGATCTGTCCTTTGGAGAGCTGGAATGTGCTCAAAGGTTCCTGTAATGTGGTCTGGGACAACACCAGGGACCATATTTTGCTGAATCTACTCCGCTAAGAATGAGGATGATTCGGGTTTATTTTCTGAGAAGTTAATGACTTAGCTGGAAGCAGAGGTTATGCAAGAAGTAGGCTATAACTCCTACATCAGTTCCTGAGACCTACAGTTTCGTTTCGAAAATTATAGAACAAATAGGAAAACAGAGGATCATCAGTACTGTACCATTGTGCCCTGCAGTGTTTCTCAGTGACAACTTTTCAGGTAGCTGTTTTAATCATCCCACTGCGTGCTCAGATGTACCTCTCACATCCCACACAGATTGTATGCAATGTAGGGATGTCAGGCACCTTTGCTGACCTCAGCCTCAAACTGCAAACAGACATGAATCCAAGCACATATATTCAGTTTTAACACACTGACATGCAAAGCAATTTAAGATGACAGAACCTTGAAAAGATAACTGAATAATTTTGTAATATCTATTAGCAATTACCAAAAAAGTATATAATCAGACTGCCAACATCTACAAGAGACACTGTATTAATAGTTTTTGCATAAAGTTTACTACTTTCAACTTAAAAGTATACCTGAAATGGGTCTGCAGGAACTGTATGAAATAATGGGTTTGTTTTTTTAAAAACTTTTCCTGAAATTTTTGAAAGGTCTGGGATTGCTTTTCTCTGTAAAAAAGAGCTTCTGCCATCATTTGTTACCTCAAGAGATAGTATGTCTCTTCTCTTTACCACTTCAAACGCAGAGAGAACTTGGCTTGGAAGCAAGCATACAGCAAATACAAGACTCCAGAGACCTAAGCTGAATCCTGGAATTTTGTGAGCAGAATTTCTCTGCCACTGTAACAAGGAATGAGGAAATTTATTTTGTAAAATAAATCAAAGCCACTGCTGATTTACATTTGTTTCAGAAATTCTGAAATAAGTAGGAATATTTGAGATTTTTCTTGCAGTAGAAGCATTCAATAAATCAAATATGTATATCCAGTGCACACCACAGCTTAACTGTTTATGTTCTAACTACGTAATTATGATCGCTAATCATCTTAAATTCAGAATGCTCCTTTCTTTAAAGGTGTGGAAAAGAGCTCTATTACATAGTCCAAGTTTTGTTCTTGATTAAAAAAAAGGTGCACCTATCTCCCTGCCCAGATCCTGCTTTGAGCATCTTAAAAATCTCCCTTGTTTCTTTCATTTCATTTAGTTGCTGACCAAAGTAATTGTGCCTTCAAAATCCTGTACAGTTGTTTTTGTATTACTGTTCTAGCTTTGTCTTTTAACCCAATTATCAAGTGAAAAATTGGTATAATCTCTCATGGCAAACAGTTTGCTTTTTAATTATGAAGAAGCCTGTCACCTAACAAAGAGTTTCACAGGTGAAGGGCCTCCTCTGATCCTCCATTGACTCAACATTTTGTCTGTTCCCGTTTCAGTTAAAGAGAGCTCTTGGAATGATACATCACATGGAGGTTTACCCCTTCCCTTGACAAATGCTGTGGATCAAAGACCTGCTGTGATAAGAAGATTAAAAAATAGTAATATGATGATAAAACAGATGCTAGCAGTGCAATAAAGATCTCATGTACACTAGACCACCAATAATAATGATGTATGTCTGGACGATAGGAACATCTCACCATCCTATGTCAAACATTCTGCTTGTCTCATTGTGCATATAATCGAAATTTTGTTTCCCCCATAGAGTTCACTAGAAGTTCTTATATTATTCATGTATGAGCACTAACTGGAATGAATAAAATACTTTTGCACAGTAATAAAACTAATGAATCGTGCAGTAAGGTTTAGCTACAAGTGCTTGGGCATGCTAACAAGTTACCGTGTGTCAGAGAAATGTGCAAAAATACACAATTCACAGCCTAGACAAATTTAAACCTTTTTTACAGATTCCCATAGAATATGTTAATGGAACTTTTTTAAATTAAAAAACTGTTTGATAGACATTTTTTCTTAGAAAACATATTTTCAAATTTCTTTTTGAAGGAGCTCTAAAATTAATCTAAAATCTAAAATTTCTTTTAATATTATCCTGAATTTCCTTAGATAACATTTCAATAGGAATTTCTTTTCTTACTGGTGTTAAATACAGCATTTAAATACAGCATTTCCAGGACAAGTATATTGATCCTTCCTACATCTGGCCCCCACTTCTGTGTGTAACATACTGCATTTTTACTTCCCTTGGTTTAATTTGAAAAGTATCACCTTAAACATTTTCTGTTTCAGTAAAGGCAATCCTGCATTTTCACTCCTATGGTTATCTCAGGTTTTGTTTGACATCTCTCGGTATATAACTTGCAATTTATTCAGTGACATCAGGTATTGAGGTCTACCTTTCTACAGCATGTCAGAGGGAATTTAGATGGTGATTGAATCCAAATGCTTATGAACTGAGTTTATGCATCCCATTATTAAATGGAAACAGTCCTTTTAAACCTTAGTTGCCTTTGGTTTAAATTACTTTTTTTTAAGAAACAAAAGAGAGGTATTTATTAACACAAGGCACTTTATGTAACTTCAGAAAATGTAGACATAAAGTGGACATAAAAGGAACATCTCGCTAACAGGTCAAGAAAAGTATTTCATAATTACATTTTTGCTAGTCATGTTTTATCTTTATGTGAAACAACAAATTTCATACTTTTTCTTTTATTATTGGTAACTTTTTTTTTCCTCCAAAACATGAATTGAATTAGCATTAACATTTACTCTTAGCTTTGATTCTTGGAGAAAAGTGTAAGTGAGGTGTTTCTTTTCTTCCCTTTAATTTATGTCTACGATATCTTCTACTTGTAGGTTTACAATGTTTTATGTTTTTTTCAGCTTTAGTGGAACAGCTTAATATTTTAAGCAGCTGAATCTTGTGCACTGCTACTTTTATTCTTCCTCTTTGAAATTATTAAAGGTTTTATCGTTATTACATACCTCTGGGCTTGCTCCAAGGCCTGTAGTTACCAACGGAAATATTCTCTGTCACAAATATATTTTTTCATGCTGTAAATTGATTCTTCAGGCATCAAAAATCATGTGGCTGAAACAAACGAAGCAGATTCTTGAGCACCTTTAAAACCAAAAACAAAACCTTAATAATCTGTGTCTGGTTTGTGCCATACAAAATACATCAGAAATTCATTTCACAGTGATACTGTTATAAAACTGATATATAAAGAGATGATAATAAGGCCATGTTACTGTTAGTGCCCATTTCATTAAATTCTACTCATGGATTTTTGGCTAGTTTAATCCTCTTCCTGGCGTTGGGTTTGGTTTTGGGTGAGTGAGGGGAGTGTTTCTTCAGCTGTCTTCCTGCCTTTTTTTCCCCATATACCTAGAGTATACCAAGTGGGTTTTTTTTGGCCTTTAGTCAGAGGATGTCATCAGGCTGCTGATAAAACACTTGGCTTTTGTTATCTCACTATTTTTTGGTAACTTGCAAGTGAACAGTCGGTGTCAGAGAAGCATATTTGCTCTTAGGGGCTTGATTTGTAAAGGTGGTTTACATTTTATACCTGGCTTTCCCATGGATACACACATAAACAGACTTTTTTCAAGCTCTCAAAAATTTTAGGCTTCATTTATCTTTTTGAATAGGTACTAATATCATATGGCAACAGTACTAACATTCTTTCTTTTTTGCAGGCAAAAAATTTCAAGTTGGTATGCCTGAACTGTTGAAAGCCAGGAGTGCTCTATTTTACCTCTTGTATGATGTCTAATAAAGTATTGTCTTAGTGTCTTGTATGTGACTGAAGATGCCAATTCTTTCATGTTAGAAATCCACTGATTGTAAATGTAAACTTAAAAATTTATTGCAAAGTACTGCAAGCCTACAGTCATACATCAAGGGGTATAACAAAAAAAATGGAATCAAGGCTTTTTTATTCTCATATTTATCATGAATTATGCATATTCTATTTCTTTCCTCATCATTTTATAATAAAATAAAATAATTTTTTAAAAGCACTATTTTTAAGATCTCCAAATCTCTTCTCATGAAGGGAATGGTGAAATGTCCTGAAGTGATATTATGAACTATAATTAGACATTGTTAACTTGAAATTTGAAAATTATGGCTTTCAGAGAAAAAAGGAAAAAAAGCACATAGACTATGTGACCCTTGTTCTCCTAACTGATAGGCAAAGTAAACTTCTAAATCTGGTGACTAAAATGCTATTACTTTCCCAAGGTTATCTCTATAAAAAGGAGTGTGCCTCTGTTACCAATCCGTGTCTCAGCATGTTTCTAGCAGCATAGCAGTTTGGAGCACAGGATTACTTGGAAAAGGATATTTTTAAAAGTTGTTAAAAAGACCTATTGAATGACTGTCTCTGGGGCTGGCATGAGTCTACCATATGCAGAGCCAAAAAAGTAAATCTGAGGAGAAAAAAGTGCTGGTTTACCAAAAGCATTTAAAAGTCAACATCAGTGAAGATAGATCTTGGGTACTCACAGCACATGGGTAAACAAAGGACTAACATCTACAAGAAAGATGAAGAGATAGTAGCAATATTCTCTCTGAGATCTATTAAATAGAATGGTTTTTATTAAAGAGAGATGGGAAAAAAATAGCCTAGAAAGTACAAACCCTTTCAACAGCATCATAAAAGAATATTTGAATTATAGTGCTAAAATTTTAAAGATAATATTTATTTGCCTGTTCCATGCAGCTGCAATTCCCTCAACACTAAAGATAATCAACTGTATGAGTTAACAGAAGAACAGGTCCCTGGAAGAATTGTAGATTTTGGTAGTGAAATGGAAATTACTTAACTCTTGTCTCACAGGAGACACTGGGTTATGTCAAATGATGTTGATTCATTGTCTCTAATACCAATTAGTAATTTTTTTAACAGCACACTTACAAAAGAAACTAAATGAATTGCTTTCTTAATGTAGTAATATCTTTCATTAAAAATAAAGAGCTGATATTACTGGAGGATTTGTGCAGTAACAGGACAATAATTTTTAACAAATGAAAGTAATCTACAGTACTGCGGAATTTTAGCTGTATAATTTAACTTAGATAAATTATTAATGCTATTAAATTGTTAGAAAAAGCCATGTGAGAATGAATTACAGATTTCAAACATGGATTCATTCAGGCCTGAATGAAAGTGCTGAAATGAAGATCAATCCTGAACTGTAGGAAAATTAGTTGTGCAGCACTGGACAAGTGCTTAATTTAGGATATTTAGCAAAGTTTAATCTAAAAAGGGATTTGAAAACTTGTTGCTTTCTGATATACAAATACTGGAGATGGTATGGTGAGAAATTACTCAGGATATTAAGATCCCATTTTTAATGTTGTCCCTAATTGTTCTTAATAAATCACTTGTCTGAATTCCTTTCTTTCCATGACATTCATATACCACTGTTATAACAATGCAATGATGTGAAAACCATTCAAAACCAATAGTGCTCTCTGTTTCTGCAAACAGATGAGTCCCAGTAAAGATGCCCATCAGCTGAGTATGATCTGGGTAGACTGAAATCTCTCATTTCATGATGAGGATGGGACCCCTACCCTCTCCACAAAAAGTCTAATTGAACCGTGAAAGGTGTTAGTATTTCTTAAAACTTCAGCTGTGACTTTAAATCACAGCTTTGACAAAAGTTTTTATTCTGGGGCCTATTTCCAAAACCAGAGGCCTGTCTGGGCTGTTACTTGGCGCAGTAAGCATACACATATAAATATCCACAAATGCATGCACAGCCCCACAGCTGTGTACACACACATTCGGGGGCCCTGCAGTAGTGGTGAAGTCCATTGATGCTACTTAATTGCCAATAAAAGCCACTGAATGTGTCGGTAGCCAAGTAGTCTTTAGCAAATCAGCCTTCCAGTTTGTCCTGACCACTTTTTTACTGGGTCTTATTTTACTTTTCGCAGCGATTATTAACACTTCCTCACCTTTACTCATCATTATTATCTTTTGCTGACTACTTATTCCAGCTTTAGAAAGTTTCCTAAGATATGTTAATTTATCTTTCTATCTTCAAAGAGATAATACTGGCAATAATTTATTTTTCTAAGGGCTTCACTCGTTCTGTATAAAAGGTTGTCTTCCATATATGTATATGCACAAAATTTGCTTCTAATGGCCCGAAATTCAGCACAGCACTCTGTTATTAAAGAAAGATGGTTAGGTGTCTCTTTTTCTACACAGTCAAGATATGTATCACACACGCATATGGAACAAAAGGTCCCTGTATCATTGCAAGTGAACTCTTAACGGTAGTTTACAATTCCAAATTATCTACCAGGTGTTTAAACACGTCTCAATTTTCTCCTTCAACCATTTTGTATTCTACCAGTCAGCCAGTCTGTGTTAGTGTGTCTGCAGAAGCACTTTAAATTGTGTGGAGCCCCAAATATTTAAAACTGTGTAAACTGAATGAGCAATTGAAAGGAAATATTTTCATTCACCCTTTGATATAAATGCATATTGTCCAAAAGTGGTCCTCAAAAAATAAATTCAGTGTTAATTCCGATGCTGATGTGGTTTCTATGGGTCATTTCAAGAAAGACCATGTTGAAGTAAACCAGGCTGGAGTAACAAAGACTTGACTAAATTCATTAGGGCACATATGTAGGGAAAAGGTATCCACAGCTTCTTGGCCAAACACAGACAAGGCTAATTTCCTTGATATATTCCTCTATATGTTTGGGCATGCAAAATTCAAAATATGTGGTAATAAGTGTTCTTTTCAGCTGGAAAAGCATCACTACGAAAATGAAGTGCTTGCCAGCTTTAAAACCAGTCTTTCAAAAGTCTGAGATACCTGATGGCTGCAAATCCTTCCCAAAGAGGCACGAAGCTGATGAAGTTTAGTGTAGATTTGGTTATTAGCATGTTAATATTTCAAGTGCTTTTACAGTTCATAAAATTTAGTCCCAACCATTATGCAAAAGATAACAATTAGAAAAAATGAGCTAATTTTCTAATTGGAGGTAAGAGCTATTCTAATCAGAAGGTGAGGAGAGAAACACAAACTTTCCCAAAAGACAATGACTGTTTCATGAAAAGCCAGCTAGTCCAATCCTGTGAAATTCTACATATTCAAGCTCAGTCTGGAATGGATTATTCAGCTCCTGCTTTGTCTCTGAGAGGGAGCTGATAGTTTTGCAGATTAAAACCATAGCCTCCAGTCTACTGGGACCAATCAGCTAATTTATGTTTAAAGTTTTGCAAGAAATTGAATTAAATACCCACTATCCTGGCAAGCATATTTAATACTGTCAAAGAGCTATTTTTAGCCCTTGAGGCATGTAATTACTAGCTCTAGTTCAGAAGGGAATTGCATCCTCAGAGATTTTCATTATCTTTCAGAAGGATCTTCCCTGCTAGTGGTAGCTGATACATGCCAAACGATGTTCTCCTTCCTGCCGATGGGATACTGAGGCTTCCAGAGAGTGGAAATGCATACAGCTGATGTGGGACAACCCATTTCTACCAGAATGCTGTTATGTTACTCTTGCAGCTACTTGTTATTTCTAGTTTCCTAATAGTAAGAAAAATAAATAACTCAGAGAAAGCTCTACCATGAATAAGACTCAAGCCATAAAACCTCCAGTCAGCTCTGTCAATCATTTTACTCTTCACAGTATCAGTGTGTCTGCTTATTAATGAAATGGATTTTTGTTTGAGAATGGCTGCTTCCCCATAAAGTTATGAAAATATGCTAAAAGCAGTACTAGAGACTCTTTTTTACAGACAACTATTGCTATTATTTATTTCTTCAACATCAAGGTGAGGAAAGGAGAGATTTTTTACACTGTTATTGTGAAGTACTTTCCATATCTTAAAAAGCTGGTCTAGTTTAAACATAAATAATTTTCCTCTATTGATTTTTTTTCAATTGGGCAACTCATGGATAGCACTCTTCAGGTTCAAAATTTACAGCTGACACCTGCTTTAATTTTCTTCCTACTTCCCTGATCAAAAGTACCATGACAAAGGAAGCTGATGAAAATACCTATGAGCATTTTTAAATACAACATTTCACTGTTAAATGAAAGTTATTTAACATGTAGTACTTAATTATCTATGTGGAAATCAAGCTAATATTCTGAACACGTCGTAATCCTTGATTTGTGTAATTAAAAGGAAATATAGAAATAATAATTTTTCTTCCATCAGTAATGAATTTCATCCTCTCATGTAAAATCAATTTATTTTCCCCAATAGTACCACAATGTATTTTGCCTTCAATGACTACACATGAAAATTTTTTGCCTCATTGAGCACTAAAAAGATGGGTAAGCTCAGGGAAAAAAAAAAGAGGAAATAAAAAGTCTAGTATGATACAGCTGAGCACTTAAGATCAAACGATTTCAGGTAATACAGATCCAATCTGGTGTCAATATACAGGAAAGTGTAATCCAAAACATAATAAACCTTACATATCTACACATTTCCAAATGAACGCTCTTATCATGTTAGTGATTCTAGTAGTAATACTTTTGCATTAGAGGAATTGCTTTCCAGTGTACCTTCAGGCAATATTTGTCCTCAACCATATACAAGCACAGAGTTTTGAAGAACTGCTTAAGACATGCATCCTGCTGAGCATCCCCATTTATCAGAAGGGCAAAATGGTCTGGCTTAAGGTAAGACATCACGATAATACTCTTTCACCCATTTAGTAACAAAGCATGAAGAATAATCTTAAATATGTTTAAAGTCTAATTCATTTATTGTCTCCGAAACTCATGCTGAGAAAATATTTTAAAACAGATGCATTAGAAGCAGAGAACAAAAGGTGACAATGTGCCTGACAGCACTCTGAGGGTGCTGTATGACATCACTGGAATTAAGGACCTACAGCCACCAGCTGGTAACATGCACAGCTCTTCTCTTCACATGCATCAGATACAGGCAGAGGACATGCTGCTAATGTTAACAAAGAAAGATACTTCCATTACAAAAGATCTTCAAAGTTATAGTAAAGAATCATTAAATTACCCTATTCTACCTCCTTACTTTTTAAAAGTAATGAATGCCAGTCAGTTATATATGTCTGGGAACTATCACGTTGTTTTTATATGGCAGCAACAGCCTCGCTAGCAAGAAACTCCATCATCATATGCAAATAGATATGATTAGGTTGTTTTTTTTCCAGTCATGTTTGCCATTATTTCTTCTTAATTCTGTTCCTTCTAATTTAATGTTGCATTGAGTGCATGCTATTTCCTTGCCTGAAAAAAAAGAAAATCACAATTAGTCTATCTGAATGGCAAGATGTCATTTCCTTGCCTGAGAATGATAAATACATTGTTGCTAGGAAACAGTTTCCAAAGACAAAATTTTTGAAGGACAGCAATTATTTAGATTTTTAAAATGTCCCAACTAGAATCCCAAAGCAATGCAAAAACCTAGACAAAAGTTCCCTTATGGGATTAGAAGGGGAAGGATGGAGAGACTCTGTAGGCAGAGAAAGCTAGTTACTAACCTGTTATACTAGACAACCCTTTTATTACACATCCTTATTTTACTCTCTTCCTATACCTTGTAAAACATGCCTTTCTAAGACTATCATTCAAGCAGTATTCAAACATGATTGTAGCTCCCACATTTCAGGCATAGAATCTGATCTTCAAAAACATTGCCCACAAGAATAAAAACAGGTTAGCTCAGAACTGGGCATAGTATGGCCCTTTCTCAAAAGAATTGGTTTGCATATTTGGCTATATTTTAATTGATGTATTAAAAATATACACACATATATATATAAAAGACTGGATAAGTCTATTTTGAAAGTCTCAGTAATGTGCCATCATGGCAACCTCAGTAAGAACTGGGTGAGGTGACAGCTGCACTGAAATTGTTCAGACACTACAAATGTTTTTGCACGGCCCAGCTGCCAAATATGTGAGATTTTTATCTCCTAAAGTGTCTTTTAGATGATGCTGATTTGAGAAGACCAGATGCTACTATGCCTGAACTTGCACCTCTGATGAATATTCTATGTAATCTTGCTTCTTGGGCAAAGCTTTAGAGAAGTCACTGTTCTACCCCTCGTCCCAGAGACCCTCTTGTCCAGTCAGGGATCTCCCCACAGTGTGGGCTCCAGGCAAGGTGAAACCACCACATATTCCCCAGGGAAGCAGTCACAAACTCAGCTCACAGCCTCTGCATTGAGCAGTGCCGAACAGATGTTTTTCCCCCCTCTGTGTTCTTTTCACAGCAATCCCTTGTACGTACCTTCCTTGCTAGGCTGTCCTTTACTCTGAGACATCTTCTGTAATAACACCCAGGCTGCATTTCAGAAGCATCTGCAGGAAAAAACCCAAACCTGCTCCATCTGCTGCCCTTGTTCTGTTTCAGGGACAGTATTTTTCAGCAGTTGTTTTCTTATTAGAGGTTCAGGCACAGCCATGGGAGGCAAATAGACCCTCCAACACCTGCAGTGGCTATGGCCAGTAGAGGATGTATCCTTCATTGCACTGATGGGAACTTTCAGGACTCAAGGCAATTTTGTTGCAGAAAAAGAGAGTGCCTGTGAGCTCAGAAGATAAAATTACATGTATGCAAAGAATTTTGTAGTAGCACCATAATTATTCATTGAGATTCTCAAGTAACATAAATAAATACTTAGCAGTCTGGCCAGTATAGAGGTTCCTCTGATTGTTTCATTTGCCAACATTCAGATGAGATTTTCCAGTTTGTCCTGCAAAACTCCTTTTTCTGCTTTATTAGAGAAAGTTGTTTCCAGAAGATAACTTATTCTCTCAGGTAGTGAAATTCTATCAGGGGGCAAAAGGAATGAGGTAAAGGCTCTGAAGTCGGAGCTCAAGGGATGCTTGGTTGAACAAGAAAAATACTGCTGAGAGATTCTAGCTGTGCAGGTGCATGAGACAAAGTATCTATGTAATGATCATTTCTTTTACACGGAAGAGTAATTCTAGCACGCCTTTGGTCCTTACAATGGAAATGAATTTGGATTTTTTTCAAAATGTGAAGCTTTCATTGCTTTCTTGATGTAAACTTTTGAATTTAATCAAATTTTCATTATGATTAGAAGAATTTAATATTCCTATTATACACTATAAATTTTTTAAAAAGGGCAAAATAAATGTAGGCAGAGAAAACATGTATCGTGTTACAACTAATAAATACAATTTTGCAGATACATAACTGAATTCAAAACTTCCTTTCCATGAAGAGTTTTTCACTTCAGACTTCTTGATCCAAGGTAAACATCTGTTTCTAAAGAAACAATAGTAACATGAACCTTCCCAGACAATGACTATGGAATTTTTCATTGCAATAAATTAAAATTGGAGTATCAGTCACCATTTAAGACTAATTTAAGTATAGAATCATAGAACCATAGAATCCCTGAGGTTAGAAAATACCTCCAAGATCATCGAGTTCAACCTTTGACTGAACATCACCATTCCATGAATCTCATACGATTGGCCTCAGCCTATTGATCCAGCCCGTCCAGATCCCTCTGCAGAGCCTTTCCTGAGCAACTTGGTGTCATCTGCAAATGATGCTCTCAATCCCCTCATCCAAATGATCTTTAAAGAAAAGTCTTATTGCAAGGTATCCTGGTTGCATAGAGGCAGGAGTTCCTTAATACACAAATTGAGAATCATATATTTCTGATGTTAAGGTTTTTTATTCTTACAATAGGTAATGATCACTTGTACTGGAATTGCATTTGCGTCTGTAATATGCACTGGTATTAAAACAAAATGGGCTGGGCAAATGAAATGAAATATCCTTAAATATCTCAGAATGTAATAGTGATTCCCAAGTTGTGTCTCTGGGCCTCTAAACTAATGGCTGAATAAAAAACCCCTTAAGTATCCAAGGGACAAGTACAGTCCCAAAAGGCTGCCCTTCACTAGCTGTTTAGTTAGGGAGATGGTTGAACTTCAAATCTAAAAGTTTTGCTTTCAGGACCCTGCAGTTTTGCAGCTCCAGAAACTTCTGTATCAGATATCTCGAGTACATCAGGTATGCCAGAGACCTCACTGAAACTCTCAGTCTACACAGTCCTTAGGGGCTTCTGAGCCCTCTGAGGTGTCCAATCTGTTGGGAGTTCGGTATCGGCATCCAAGTGCCTTTTGCAGGAAAATTCGCCAATGCACTTCACCAACACTCGGTACCAAACAAAAGCCACATAGAACATAAGTGTCAAGCATGCTCTAGGAGCCACAAATTGTATTCTGGATCAAAATATCTTTGAAAGGCAAGATATTCTGGAGGTATTTAATGTATTCAAAATATTTTCTCTGTGGTTTTTTTGTCAAGATATGAAAAGATAATTTCTTGACACCTACTGTGGGATTGCCTTGTGCCTTTTCTCTGGATATATGAACTAATTATATTTGTTTCCTCATTCCTCTGTGTGTGTATATGTATAAATAAAAATACTTAAAATGTTTTATGTACAGGAAGAATGTTTTCAGTTTTGGTGTTGATGCCTTAGGTTTTAACTTTTCTATTTTCAAATTCTGTACTGCTTAGAGTGTAACTCTGAAGTTCCTTGTAGCCTGTAATTCCTGCTCTCTCGTACTGGGTAGACATAACAAAGCCTCTCCGGGCTTTGCCTTCAAGGACAGCCAGGCTGTTTTTAGGCCCAAAATGTGTAAACTAAAGATTCTAAGGGGGGCAAGCTGAGGGGCGTTACATCGCTAAAACTGGGGCTTTAATTGGAGAATTAACCCTGATATGCAAATGGTCCAAACCTATAAAAGTGTGAAGAACTCGTGACCTGTCGTCCATCTTGGGGTCCAATTTTTGGAAGCAGCCTCTGGCTCCCCCAGGGTGTACCTTGAAGGCCCTTCAAATAAATACCTGTCTTTGTTCCCTTACTCTTGTCTAGTCTCTGTTTCTAGGTGGCTGGAGGAGGCATCAATGTGATCAAGTGTCACTGGAAGACCAAAATTCCATCTTTCTTGAAATGAAGTATGACAACAGATGTGCTCTTCTAAATTCGGGGAAAGAAAACTCTGTTCTTTTACTCCAGCTGGCAACTGAACGCCACACAGCTGCTCACTCACTCCTTTCTGGTTAGATGGGAGAGAACCAGACAGATAAAATTCGTTGAGATAAGGGCACTTTAACAGGGAAAGCAAAATCCTTGTACACAAGCAACAAAACCCAAGGAATTAATTCACTTTTTGTGGGGTAGGCAGGTGTTCAGCCATTCCCAGGAAAGCAGGTCTCTATCACGTGTCATGGTGACTTGAGAAGACAAACGTCATCACTCTGAAAGTCCTTCCCTTTCTTCTTCTCCTGCCAGCTCTCCATGCTGAGCATGATGCCATAGGAATCGTGCTGTTGGAATATCCCTTGGTTCAGCTGGGATCAGATATCCTAGATGTGCCTGCTTCTGAAGTTTTTGCCTCCCCTGCCTCACCGCTGATGAAGTGGGTCAGGAGCAAAGAAGGCCTTTGCTCTGTGTAAGCAGTGAAAAAGCACCCCTTTGTTATCAACACTATTTCCAGCACAAATCCAAAGTATATCCTCCTACTCACTCTGATGAAGAAAATTAACTCCATCCCAGCCGAAACCAGAACAGCTTGTATTATCTCTCTGTTAATTCAAATCCTCTTGAGTAGCAATATAATACACAGAAATTACTGTCCTCTGATTATTTTCTAATCTGTAATTGATGACATGGTCTTCCTTCTAATTCTCTAATGTTCCTCATTGATTCAGTCAAACAGTAACAGTCCTGTAGTGAGACTTTATAAGGATGAAATTATTTAGGTTTGACAAGATTTGGGAAAGAAAAAAAAAGTCTTTCTAAAGCTGTTATGTAATTACACTACATAATGTCTGCTGAAATTCAACATGGAGAAATGCCAAGCATTGAATATGAGAGGAACCAATTTAAAACTTCTCATATATACAAAAAGTCCTGAGAAGGGAAATTATAATTATTGAAGTCTAGAATATCAAGAACTTCCCTAAAAGGAAAGATTGAAACCAGCTGGACTAATTAATTTGAAGGGAGTGGGGAGTAGGTTTGTTATAAGACAGTAAAATCTGTTATGGTAAAGATATGTCTTAAATCAGAAATTATAAAAAGAATGTTAGTCCATGCCCTTCCCATAATATAAATACAGAAAAGCATTCAAAGACAGTAAGATTAATGTGTTTGAAATGGTTCAAGGGAATACATTTTTGTGCAAAGTGAAATTTATCTGCAAAACTCCCTGAGGAAGATGACTTTCTTCCATATTGTTTAGGATATTAACTCCTCACTTCCACTGACAAGTAAGAGTAATTGTTCCCAAGATGTCTAGTATTATTGATTACAATTTCCTCTGAAGCATCAGTTATGGTATATTCTCAGAGACACCGTGTTAAAAGAGCTATGTGGTATTCAGCTGCTCCAGAAGGATGAGCCATCCCCTTCCATACCTGGCTGAGGATCCCAGAATGGGAGAACAGCAAGTTTCTGGTTCTCATTGCTGGTGCAGGAGAAATAAGGTTAAGGTGGCCAAGCATTTCCCAGCAACCTATTCCAAAAACAGTATTTTAAAAATCCCATTGTGCAAAGTGTCGTATACTTTGATTTATGTCCATCAGGGTACTTTAACTCACGCCTGATTTCAGCATTTAAACTGATTTGCTTTCGGCACAAGTTTTACCCCTTGGATCTAGAGATAACTACAGAGAAAGAGAAGAAAGAAGATGGATATATCCGTATCCATTCACTTCAGAGACAGCAGAGCTCAGCACATGCCATTCCCTTGCGACAACTCATACACGAAAACTCCTTTTGGATTCCTCCACAAAGTGTATAAGAAAGTTAAAACTCAGCAAGCAAACCTTAATTTACAACATCGTAGGATGATTTTTTTTCCCTGCAATGCTTCTCACTTCCTGATGGAGCTTGGGAAAAATGATCAGTCCTTGCACTTAAGGCCTCTCTGGACTTTCTTCCATGCATCTTTCCCACTCCCTTTTCTAATAAAAATGCTAAATTAATGTATTTTCTCCTTGATGTACTATGGGATTTATATAAACTTACTGACTGTTATAAAGCTATTTTCAGCCGTGTATCTCACAACACTTTCACAGAAATCATCTGATTGATTTTATAGATTTTTAAAATCTCCTGTGTCACACTCCAGAAATAAAGTACTAAAAAAATATTTCTCATAACAATAAAGTCCACTACAAGCCCAGACATTTTGAGTACATGGTGAGTTTCATGCACATAGAATAACTTAGTAAAAAGTCAGGAAGTTAATTATAAAGGGGGCTTAAAATAACATCTGATAAATCTCTTTTTATAACAGTTTTCAAAATACTTGAGAGGCCCAGAAGTATCCTTCTCTGAATGACAATACATGCATTTTTAGCTTTTGTTTGGGGTTTTTTTTAGGGATAAATATTGAAAATTTGACATATAATGTGATGTTGTCTTTGATCATAATTCTGGTTTAAGAAATTACTGACTTTCATGAGTATTCAAATTACTAACAAAAAGAAAAGGAAAAAGATTATGTAAATAAAAGCAGCGGGAGTTTTGCATATCGGGTGATTTTACAAGCCTAGTTAAGCATGGTAGGACAGTTATACAGCCCAGTCAAGTATGGCTGATTGATTCTTATCTGCAAATTGTTATCAACTGTGAAAGCTGGCTGCAGGTTGTTAAAATCAAGAGCCCTGTGCATTCTATTTAGAGAACACTGGTTGCATAATAAATCTGTTTTCCTGTGAAAAGAAGGCAATTAGTATTAATGATTTCACCACAAAGAGCAAGAGAACGCTTAAAAGTTGCCAGAGATGCTGGGTTGAAAAACACTGTTAAAAGAAATACTCAGGAAGATCTGGATGCCCTCAGAACCTGGAGAAAAAGAGTAAGACCTCAGAGACATGGTGCAGATAACAGCACAATGTGCAAAGTATACATAAAGGATTTTTGGTCAAAGTGGAAACTCTAGATACAAAAATTAAGAAAGAAATACGGCCCACTAATATGCAGTGGCCATGTGTTGGGCATACCACATGTTACAATTTTAGCCTTATATTTTGATGAAATACAGAATGAAGCAGGTGAAGTTAAAGACTGATGGGAAAAGGCTGGAGAGCCTTCTGCTTGACAGGGGACTAAAAAATGCTTGATTTTAAGCCTACCAGAAAAAAAAGCTCATAAAGCTTATAATTATTGTCTCTAAATGCAGCATAATATATACAAATGGAAAGGAAAGAGCAAACATGAGACAACGTATCCAAAACATTTTTATCTGGGTTATTAAAAATATACACTTTGAATATATTTACCTTTTGTTAGATCAGCTTGTCATGATGTTTCAGCTTTCTAGAAGACAACCATAAGGAAGTGGAATACAAGTTTATAATGAAAGTTAAGGAATGGTACTTTATCTAGTTTGAGGAACATTTCTTGGCGGGAGAGAGTTTTGCAGAGAATAGGGGGAAATAGGCTTAGATGTAGGCCACAGGCTCTACATGAAAGGTCTTGCTTCTGTAGCAGTGCCAAGCAGGTAGCAGGGATTTTTAACCAGGAGTGATGACAAATTAACAAGTAGGACGTGCTGTGGTTCATTAGAGCATATTGAGTGTAAATCTACAGACAAGTCAATGATATGGCATTACATGAATTAGGATCTAGAGAATTCCCAATAAGGCTTATCCAAATAACTAGCATATGAATAATTAATTAGCTCCAAAAATGCCTCATAGATACACACTAGAAGATAACAACCAGTAAAAGAATGATGAAATATATTAGAAAATAATTAAAAGTCTAAAGGGGATGTTGTAGTTCAGATTTTCTGCATCTCAGCCACAGGCCTGATGGGCCTGTGGGTGCTTTGGTGACCACCGTGTTGTAGTAATATGTGCTGTATATGTTTTACACTGCTCTGAATTGATATTGCTGGGTGACAGAACAGATGGTGATGAAAGCTTAAAAAGCAGATTGAGACTAATTTCTGGAAAATCTGGAAGCAGGAAAATTTCCGGAGAAAACATCTCCTGGCAGTAAGTGAGCAACTCTGCTCCAGGGCATTAAGAGTACTTGTATAGGACAGAGGCTGTGAAGAGCATCTGGCTTCTGGGCTGCAGGCTTTGGTCTTCTGGAAGAGGAGTTTTGTACAGGAGAAGTCAGTTCCTTAGGACAGAGGTGCAATCCTCTGTTTTATTCTGTAGCCAAATCCATCCACTCAAGTAAGAAAAATTATTTTTGGTACCTTTTCCTGAAAAGCTCTTGCTGACATTCTGCAAATAATCCTACTACCAGTTGTGAATGGAGACTAAGACAAAGATAGGAGGGAAAGGAGGAGTTCAACCTATGGATAGAAACATTATTAAAGTCAGCACACTACTGGTAAGAGCCATCTCCCTGACTGATACAATTGCTTTCACTGACAAATAACGAGCAACATTCTTATTACCAGTGGACACTTCAGAAGATGTGACTGGAAAAATCCTTGGGTAAAATCAAAGAACACAGACCACGGTATCTACAAGGTACTGCGAGAAACATTTAGAAATGAGAACAGTCAGAAAGCTCAATCATAGTGTGAATTCTCTAAAACAATTAGACAGGTTTTATATTCCAGTGAGGCAGCTTCTTGCTTAAATACCAGGCATCTGACTGAGATACATTTTAAGCCAGGTCATGCTTTCTTTTTTCTGCCAAATATAATTAAAAATGTATTGAAATGTGCAAGCTGCACTATTCATTAAGCATTTGCAGATGTAACACCATGAGGAGCACTGCTGCTGTTCTGCTTTTGGCACTTGACACTACCATGGCCAAAAACATGCTGAGCTAATAGAGTGTCTGCACATTGGAAACTAAAGCACGGCTGCGGCTGAGAAAAGCAATTCCCTAAACTAAAAATTACCTGCAATGCAAGTTCGTGGAATTCTCCTTTAACTAAACAAATTTGTGGTGAAAATCTGACAAATAAAGACCAGGACTGGCTAAAAATATAAGCATGGATTTTTTTGTCTTTCTACTGATTGTGCAAGTTTGGATTCCTATTCTTATTGAGAACTAACCCAGGGTTATCAAGTTTGAAGTCCCTTACAAATTTTTCTTTTTATTTAGGAAATATGTTCAAATATCATCTCAAGTTACGAAATTTGATTTTAAACCTCAATATCATCAATAGCAATATGAATTCAAGACCAGGGAGAATTCTTCCTCAAAGATGCAGGTTTGATAGGGTTGCAGTTGATATGGTAAGTGCAAGAAAGTACTTAAACACATACTTTAAACCAGAAAAATGCAGAATCATAGAATCTTTAAGATTGCAAAAAGACCTTTGAGGTCACTGAGTCCAATAATTAATCTAACATTTCCAAGTCAACCACTAAAGGATGCCCCTAAGTGCCATAGCTACACATCTTTTAAATACCTCCAGAGATGGTGACTCAACTGCTTTCCTGGGCAGCTGTTACAGTGATTGACAACTCTTATGATGAAGAAATTTTTCCTAATATGCAGTCTTAACCTCCCGTGCTGCATCCTGAGTCCATTTCCTCTTGTCTCATTTCTTGTTTCTTGAGAGAAGAGACCAACCCACACCTGTGTCTAACCTCCTTTCAGGAAGTTGTAGAGAGTGATAAGGCTTCCTGAGTCTTCTTTTCTCCAGTATAAACAGCCCCAGTTCCCTCAGAGCGATGGCCTCCAGCTCCTCCTCTTCATTGGTCATGCTGTGTGCATTGATCCCATCACCTTATTGTTTTTGTGACTGGAATGAAATTGATCACATTCAGTAAAAGCTTGGTTCCCTGCTCTTCTGGCTCAGCATAATTCCCTATTTTGCAGCTTATATTCTAGATTTGTGCTCTGGCTCCAGCCAACGATACAGGGTTTTTTAAGGCAAACCTTAATTTGAATTATTCTTATTGGTAGGTTGTCAAGCCTCAGTTTGAATTTTCTTTTGAGAATCTTAGAAAATCCATTTAATGGAGTTGCCATCAACGTAGTCTATCTGCTGTAATATGAGTCACATTGTCTCTTTTTCCTTCTTTTCATTCATGGACAAGAATCCCTGGTCATTAGTTTACTGACTAGAGAAGCACTCCTCACGTGTTGTTTTTTTTCAATAATAAGTAAGTCTTATGTAGTCAGACACTACGTTTTAGACATTTCCCTTGGCAGACAGCGATTCCTGTTTGCTGAAAACTCCCTCACTACAGGTTATTTTTACAAAATGTATAATAATTTTGATGTGTCATAACCCACCAGTAATTTTGAATAGTAGCTTATCTCAGTCCAGTGTTATTCTTGGCTGATGGCCTGGCAGCATTATCTAGATCTGAGAAGGTCAAAAACAAATTCAGTGCCAAAGTAATGAAAAGCTGCAGGTGGGACTGCAAGCTTTCCAAATCACATAAAATGCCAGGAAAATTTTCCAAAAAGATTTTTTGACATTTATAAAATAATTGAAATAAAATAATTGAGATAAAAATTATTAACATATCTGTGATATGTAAGTAGGAGAAGAAAAATGGTAACTTTTGCTGTCTTTAAATTATTGTATTCATCAGAATTTTTTAAAACACAATACTAGAGTCAGTGAAATATTGCCAGATCATGTTCTGTATAACAAGTTCTCTTCAGTGAATGTTGTCGCCCAATATTTTGTTCTCTGTATGTGTACATGTTATGTGAACATTTGGATATAATTTTTGCAATCAGAACAGTGAAAAATACATGTTCTTATGATGTCTGGACTTCTCACTCATTTAAGTCCACAATTAATCTGGAACTTTGTGGTTAAACAGGAAGAAAAAAAGACCTATGAAAAATTCATAGATGGAGAAAAGTCAAAAGCTTAGAGAAGAGACATAATAACGGGAGCAGGAGGCTATAGATAGGCAGTGAGGTACTCACACCCAGTTTGGCTTGTAAAATGGAAGTGGAAAATAAAAAAGGCAGCCCAGCAAAGCCCAGGTCTAGGCAGGATCCTCAGAAGGAGCTGAGTACTGGAGCCTTGCTCCCAGCTGAGCGCTAAGAGTCAGGTGGAGCTCTGCTCTCATGTAGCCCTGCCAATGCCCTTGACATTTTATTCATGTCTACCTTTTGCACCTGTGCATGATGAGAGGTTCATAAAGACATGTATTCATGTCAGATCACAGAAAAAACCAAAAGAGGTACTGAAGGGCAGACATGAGCCAGCTACATGTGCAGACAATAAGAAAAGAAGCTGAATTATCCCATATCATCATTTCTTTTCCAGGTCAAATGAACATTTTACATTAGTCTTGCTTATTTCTTCTTTTTCAAATGGGTGAATATACTTTAATTTGGAGCCTACAGCTCTGATATATCATGTAGTCAGGAGCTGAGACTGTCCCTGCAAAGCCCACAACTACGGCCAGAACTGTAGCAGCCTTCTTAGCCACTTATTTCTCTCCTTTTTCTTTCCAAATAATCTGAGCATACCATTGCCCTACTGAATGATTTTTTTTTTTTCCCCAAGAGTTTTAATTGTCATTTTGAAAGATTTACAGTTTCATTCAAGCTTGGGAGTGCTTCTGGAATGGTTACTTTTGTTGATGACGGAGTTGATATGAACAGCAGCATGCTTCAAGGTGTTTCGCCAGCAGATGGTGAAAAAGATTTTATGATATGGTGGATTGTAACAGTAGGAGTAGTTCTTACGTTTCTGGGCAAGCAGATGATAAAAAACCAGGAAATTTTCATGATTGCAAGGATGTTTAAGCAGTTCTCAGGATAAATATAGCAACACTTACTGTTATACCTACAAGTTATAGTTTTCATACAGCAATAGCTAGATTTCTCCATCTTGCTGCTTTGATGATATCGAAGTAAGATGAACAGCAAAGATTGCAATCAAACTTTTTATTGCTGTTTGCAAGCATTAAGTGATGAGAACTAAATGAATAATTATTTTTTGCATTTTAACATCAACAGATAACAAGTATCAGCACCAACAGCTTGGAAATGTCATCATCTCTGAGGATGCTGTGAAAAACAGGGGACAGCACACATACAGAGGCATTAATCCTTTGTTAATACCTTAAGACTGCTGTATCTATATGGCTCATGAGGCTACTGTGTGGTTACTCAATACCTGTGCATCTCAGATAAATGTACAGTCATAGCTACTTCCCATGGCATTCAGAATAAATTTATTTAAGAATGAAACAGCACACAGATTATCAATGGAGGTGGATTTTCTATGTGTGTGTTAATTACCTGCAAATTTTTGTAGTAGTTTAAACGGAACATATCAAACCCTTATCATTCTTCTTTCATCTTTGTTCTTCAGGCTCAAAAAACTCTGGACTTTCTTATTATATTTCCTTTAGGTTGGATCGGGAAACGAATGAAAACCTAGAAAAATACTAAAAATATTTCTAATTTGGTACTCATTAAAATCTAACTTGGAAAAAAAATGTGTATTTACATTAACCTCAGGGCTGTACTGAAATGCCTTTCAGCTGTCGAAAAGGTTAAATGCAGAGTAAACACACATAATTAATGAGGTCGATATTAAAGACTTCATTTTGAGAAGTCTGCTGTAAAGATATATGCTTTCCTAGCTATTATATTTTACAAATAAAATGAATTATCATGCAAATATTTATTAAGTCATATTTTACATTCATCACTTCTACCAATATTTGGGTTTTAGGAGTCTGTACTGAAAACCGAGCTCATTAATGCTATTGAAAAGTTTTTGTATTCTGATGATCATTGAACTAACCTTATATCTATTATTTTTTTAAGTTTTCCTACCACTAACTTTCTTTTCCCTGTCACAAAAAATGTTGGTTTCCTAACAACAGTGCAAGATTTTGTTCTCATATGTCTTTAAAAGTACTTTTCTTTGTGTATTCATTTTCAGCACATTTTTCCACAATTAATTGTGTTCCTTAGTTTATTAACTGTTAGAACCAAATCTTGCAGTGTAGTTAAATTTTATGATACTTAGAATTGGCTACATTTGCTCCTGGTTTACTTGAAAAATAGAATTTTCTGATTATGATATCTGCAAAATCATTCTGAGTTAACCACCACAGTTCTGGTGTTTACTCTGTTTTCCATGGAAAATTTTATCAAGTTTAATTAAAACCTGAACAGGAAGCTAGACACTTAAAAAGTGATGTTTTAAAATACCGTCACTACTTTCAAAGTAAACTTTTGTTTGTGAGTGTCTTCTTTTACCCCACCCTCTAGGATACGCATGATCCCTGACAGCTACTCTGGGGCACTGCTGCTGTGGCAAGTCCCCATGCTTTGCCAGACCCTCTCTGCTAATTCACCTCTCCCCGTGCTGCCCCAGTTCTGTGACTTTGCTCAGAATGTTCTGAGTTGGAAGGGACCCACAGGGATCATCGAGTCCAACTCTTAAGGGAATGGCCTGTATGGAGATCAAACACGGAACTTTGGTGTTATTCCTTGTTCTCCTGGAATACACCAACAAAACCATTCCATCCTCATGTCTGCAGGTGTTAAGCTGCTGCTGAACTATTTTGAGTGAAGTGTATTTGTTGCAGGTGGTGTGAACAAGGCTCACCAGGCTCTGCCACCCCTGCACACTGTGACCATTTGCTTCTACACTCTCCTTTGCCATGAAAAGGCCTCCTAACATCCTCAGAAGAGTGATTTGTCACCTCCAACTGTCTGGCCTCCCCATTACGTATCAGCAGAAATAAAGGTAGGATTAAGGGTTAGAAGTAAGAGTTTTTTCTTTCCACAATTTATTTTTCTACAATTTTGTCATAAGTACCTAAACACTACTAGCAATGTACAATTCTATGCTTTTTTGTTGGTGGTTTTTTTGTGTTTTTTGTTTGTTTGGGGTTTTTTTGGTTGGTTGGTTGGTTGGTTGGTTGGTTGGTTGGGTTTTTTGTTTGGTTTGGTTTGGGTTGGGTTTTTTTCTACTGTTTGGGCGGGCTGTTTTGTTGGATTTTTATGTGTTCTGAGGCATAAAACATTAAATAGGATAATTCCTATTCAAATATCAAAGTACTGAGGTAAACAGATAGTAATAGACTTCCACTCAGACATGATTACTTAAATACATTGCCATGAAAAGGCAAACAATCAGCAGAGTTCTTTAAAAGGTTCAGTGCAAATTAGTTTCTGGCAAGGACTGTATGCTGTCCAAGGCTTCATTAAAGCCTTTCGTTTACAAATTATGTCAGGAAAAAGCAAAGGATGCTATGTACGCTATAAAATGAGACAAAAGCCTCAGAAGCCCTCCCAGGGCATTGGGCAGCTCATTTTAAGGTGGTTCTGAGGACCATCATCTATCACTGCCTCAGCCTCACAGGTAGCAGCAGGACTTGGGAAGTAAAGGAATTAAACAGAAACAAACAGTTACATTTGTGCCCCTCCAGAGTTTAATTCTAATCTGGAATAGCACTTTAAATGCGAAATATAAACATTTATTCTCCTAATTTTTCAAAGGAAAAGTGTATTTGAGGACATGTAGCACCATACTTATTCCTGTCTGTTGTCTTTGACAATAGGTAGCATTGGAAATTTTCACAGGCAAATCTGCTGAGCTTAACCTTCAGTTTTTTGCCATTGAAGTAGTCCCATATAAACATTTCCCCGTATAAAATGTTTTTGAAATATCACAAGTTGTATTCTTCAGTTATTTATGGTGTCATTCCATTGTTTTGAAAGTATTTGTTCAAGAAATATAGTGAATATTTACGTTACTGCTCACAGTATTGACATGGGGAGATATTTTTATTTTTCTGATTTCTAAGTTGGTTATTTTCCATCATACTTGTATGAGTTAATTTGTCAGAGTTTCTTTATGAGCTTTCTAGGATGTCTGACCAGAATATGACAAGTGTTCCAGTTTAGCTATTTTATGTACACTTTCCACAACTTTCGCCGGTCTTGTTCAATGGAAGAAGGAAATGAAAGACACTTGCATTCTGTCAGATGAGGCTTCTCCTTAGAGCATAACTGCAGTAGCAGAATGCTCTTGCTAGATTCCCTTCTTGTTGAATAGGGTCTGATGGTTAAATGTTCTTCACAAGGAGGATGTATCTGTGAACATGCTCTCTGGCTCCTTTCCAAGTCTTCTGTGGTAAGCTGATGTCTGGGGTGTGATGCAAACAAGCTTCTGCTGGCTCCAGTGGGAGGAGGGCACCTGAGAGCTTCTGGGAGGTTTGCAGCTCTTGCAGGGAACGGAGCTTGTAAGCTTTTTTCTTCTTAACTGACTCTGCTATTAAAAGGTCAATAGGTTTATGCAACAAAATTTTGAATAACGTATAACTGCTTTTCTAATGGTTCCTCTTCTGACCTTGCTGATGGTCAACATATTTTTACTGGACTGAGGTTTCAATCATTATTTTGGATTCCAAGCAGAATCTTGTTATATGCAGTATTTGAAAAAGTGTACTTTAGTCAAATCTGACTGTGTGCGAGATAAATTGACATTTGAAACTGAATAAGAAATAGACTGAAAGGGGGGTGGGGGAAAATAAAAACAAAGGAAAGAAAAGGATGGGAAACCTCCTCATAGAAATGTGGGGAGAAGTGCAGTCAATGCAGGATGAATAGATGAATAGACAATGCAAAGTAATATTGGAAAGAAAATGGAAGAAAGCAATGTCTGTTAATCAATATGCCCATGTTGAAAGAGTTCCCTCTGTACTTTGTAAACTGCATTCCTCCTGCAAGCAATCAAACAAAAGGTAACGGTGACAGGGTGAACTCTGACCGTGCTGCCTGCCCCCGTGCTGGAGCAGGACTGACCTCTGCTAGCTCCCTGTTCAGAAAGTCAGCATCACTAGGCTTTACCTGGTTCACACTAAACACTTCCTCAGGACCTCTGGTTAGTTCAGACAGCATGAACAAAACCCATCACAACACCTTGGAAAAAAAATGTACACAGTAGGCTGTGCCAAGTGTTCCATTTTATTTGAAACCATTGGTTCCTGGAGAAAGTATTTCAGACCACTCAACGATATTCTGCCTCTGGGGCTTTCAAAGAGGATTGCAAGCCAGCAGGCATCATGGATAGGCTTCAACTCCTGGACCAGGCTAGCACAGAGACTAAACCTGAAAATTGAATACCTGCTTCCATATGGGCAAGCAGCAAAGAAAAGGTACAGGAGAAGCAGCCACTAACTGTGGAGGTTTCACTGGTAACATTCCTGCACTCAGGGACACTCTTACAACACAGGTGGATTTTTTTTATTATTATTAAAACACTTAAATCTCCCTAAATAAAATGCGAAAAATCTCAGATGGTATTTTTCCTAATGCAAAAAATCCTTTGTAGGCCTTGCAGCTCACAGCAAGTCTAAAACTTGAAATCCCTGGGGACTGGGGCTGTGTGGAGGAGAAGTGGAAGGTTGCTGAGTGGTGCAAGCCTCAAATCTCCTAAAAAAAAAGATGTAGCAGCTGTACCAAGTGCCATCATGCTTTTCAGCATTCATTTCCAGCAAGAAAGAGAAATCCATATTCCTTGAGACTTCAGACAGCAAAGAGGACTGGAAAATCCTGCAGCTGCGCAGTTTTCACCTCAAGGCCAGTCTCACACCCTGGAACCTCTTGTGTCAGAGGAATAGAAGAGGAGAAGGAGAGAAAGTAATTGGAATCCTCCTCGGACCTTGGCTGAAATCTCTTTCTCTGGATCCAAGGTGCTTCCCAAGTCATTTATGCCTCATTTCCTTAGCAAAGAGAGTGTGTACAGTTCTTTTCTGGACAATTAATTTTTCCTTAAAGCATCTCCATCATTAGGCTCATGGCAAAGAGAACAGTTCGAGGAGGAGCCCATACTTGTGACCCTCATTACGAATCTCCCTTTGAGAAAAACTTTAGTGCAGCTATATCTAGCTAATGGACATAAACCCACAAGTATGTACATAAAATCACACACACTGTGGCAGAACAGGATAGAAAATAAATACCACATGGCAAGCATCACACATATTTAACAAACTAGCCAAATATACTCAACACGATAGTGTTAAGAACAATACAGGAAATTATATAAGCAAAATCAGAAGAGGGATAAGGATATAAACTCAGTATTTCTCAGCAGAGTTTGATGGGAAGAAGTTGTTTTAAAGCTTTTTTGTAGCATTTTAATCCAATTTACATTGACATCTGACAAATGATTGCTGAAAATGTCATTCAACATATGTTGCAAATTTTCATAACAGATTTTGCAATGGCTGTAATATTAAATTTGCATCACCAGTCTTTTTTTAAAATCAAATAACAACAATTGGAAAGCCCTAAAATGATTACCAGGAAGAAATATTAAAACAGTTCCAATTCATTTAGTATTTTCTATGACCTCTGCTATTTTCTGAAGTCCCCATTCCTCTCAGAATTCTGAGCTTGTTATGTTGTCAAAGCTTTCACTCTTGATTAACATGTGCCTTCCTGAATATTAATTTGTATTTTGGAAAGCACATTTTGTAAAAATGGTTAAAGTGGTATGAAATTTTCTTCTAAGATGCTTTGATACTAAAGATTCTTATATATTTGACATGGATGTTTTCTTTTGCACTTAATATTTTCAGTCACTACTTTTTGGGTGCAACAGAAGAGATCTGGCTGTTATGAGAGGCTAGCTTTGCTAATATGCTTAATTCTTATTATTGCTGCTTCTTACCTATTACTCAAATGGGCCCATTGGTAAAACCCCTTTCTGAATTCACAGGCACTACAAAGGACTTGGGAATTTCCTATCATTCCTTTCAGGGTTGCCTTTTAGCAGCTTGATTATATAGAGTAGGTCTTGGCTCCCTACTGCCTTTGCATATTTTCTAAACAAGATTTTTCATGTCAACAACATATAATATACTTCTGTGAACAGAAGTTGTGGAGCAAGCAACTTTTGCTGACCCAGTCCATCTGTTCTCTTTTATTCTTTGTGGCTGGAATTCTGTTTCTTTTTCATCCTGGACTTTGACCAGGATTTTTTCATCAAAGCATACTTTAAAACTGTTCCTACGATGAATATTTGCTTAAGTGAGTCAGACTTTTGTTTGTCATCACAATGGATTCATTAAGAAGTGTGGTTTACTGCATCATACTAGTAAGGGGAATTGTAAGGTTTTAGTTTAAAACTTATAAGCTACATGATCCTTCACTGCCCTGATGACTTTGACCTTGGATTTTATGACATAAAATTCAGAAATTACTGCTTTTGCATGAAATGACATCCTGCTTTTCTTCTAAGCCCTGATATTCTTGACAGAAAATGTATTCAGGTTTTTTTTCACTAGCTTTGAATGCTCAGCACCTGCCTGCTGGCTCAGTTAGAAGAGTTGCAGGCTAAGCCTGGGGAATCTCAATACCATATACATTTTGTCAGAGCACTGTCTTTTGCTCAACCTGCAAAATATGAGGCTAACAAAAAGAAAATCTTCCTGAAGAAGAATTAGAAAGACTGAAATGACTGATCATTGAACATAGTTTTTTCTCATGTTTCTCATGTTTTTCTCATCCATGCAGTAACAGCAGTGTTGAATACTAATTTTTCAGGCAGACTGGTTTTTGCAGACAAATATTGAGCAGTAGATCCCAATTTTTTGAATTACTGAAAATCTCATGAGAGATGTTGAAGCCTCTTCCTACTGGACTGAAGGAAAAAAAAAAGCCTCAAATCTCCTCAGAAGCATATGCATAATGGATTTGTGACTTATCTGTAATAAAGTCAATATTCAAAGCATACTATTAATGTACTATTAATAGTATACTGGGAGAGGATAGTTTTGTGGCTATGAAGAGAATTGCTTAATCTTCCTTTATGCTTGTGAATAGACTAGGAGCCAGTTAACCAGCCTGATTATCTGTATATGATTGTTAGCACATTGTTTTTAGATTTAGGGCATAATTATTTATGGCTTGTTTCTCTCATTTCACAAGAGAAAACACACGCAACAGCGAGAATTTGTGAAATAAAATAGAAATAAAATAACTTCCTTAATCATCAAAGGACCTGTCCTAATTTATTTTTGCCATTGCTGTGTGTCTGCCATAGATGTAGGGATGTGTCCTGAAGCACATCATACGGCTTCCACCAAGGCAAGGAATCCAGCCTTTGGGAATCCTGCATGATGATTTTTTACTTTCAAACGCAGCAACTGCTAATGAAACATCTCAGCTGACATAATCTTTTCCATTAAAATACAAACTGTGGAGATATTTCAAAGATAATCTCCTTAACATCTCAAAACTTCTTTGAAATTTAAGGTACAGCTAGTTGTTCTTTGTGTGAAAAGACACTAACTGGGGAAACATTTCATTTTGCTTCAGTGGAATTGTCAGGTAGTTTTTCCATGGTCTTTTATGCTATTTAGATTGATCTCCTGATTACAACACTTTATTATATGTCATTGAATTAATGAAAGATTGATTTATCTCATGATGCTGAGTGAAGTAGCAGATAAAATTCCACATTGATAAACACAAAATAAGTTTTCTCAGAGAAAAAGAAAATAAACTATACACGCCTAATGATGAGTTTTAACTTAACCATTACAGTTTTGAAAGAAGATATTTAAGACATTTTGAATAGGATTCAAAAACATTGTCTCCATCCTTAGAAGCTGTAGAAAGACATTAGAATGTCTTAAGAAAAAAGACTGAGAGAAAATGATAAGTGATCATACCACTGCATACCTCTTTGGTATCTTTATAACCAGCTTTTCTGAACTCTGGTAAAAAACACAGCAGAAGGGAAATAGGCAAAAAGATGAGCAGGAAGGATGGTCAGAGTTATATAACAGTGTCTCCTCAGGAGCCCTGAAATGGATCAAGTTCCTCAGTCAAGAAAAACAAATGACTCAGAAACGACAGAAATTTCTCAAATGAGGAATGAAATAGAGGTCACAGGAAACACTTAATCAGCATTTTGAGCAGTATAACTCTAGGGGCAGTAACGCCAATATTCATACAGAAAGTTTAAAAACAAACTACATTCTTTTCCGTAAAGTGTCAAATTACTGACCCATTGCCAGAGGATGTAATTGCTAAAAGCTTATGTGGCTTCAAGAGGCGATTAGGCATATTCTTGGAATAAATTAAAAAAAAAAAGAAACCATCAAAGGCGATATAAAACCTGATATACAATCTCTAAGTCCTTAAGTTCCATACTACTCAGAGCTAGAGGTAGTAGAAATGTGCCTGTGTACTTGCTCTGTTCCCGTACCTTTGCCTGGCATTTGTGTTTAGACATAACACAGCTCCACATTGTAACGCTCAGCGCAAGGAGAGGATTTCTCACTTTGGTTCTCCAATAATACTAATAGGAGAGCAAGTAAAAAAGCATCAACAGAGAAACAAAGTGTTCTTCAAAGGGGTTTGTCTGTATTGTGTCCCTAGAGTTCAGTGCATTGTAAAGATGAGTCAAAAATGGAGAAATTGATTGGAAATTTCTTGGGTCAGGACAGGTAAGTCTGCTAGGATGGAAGGACCAGCGACCATTTGTTCTGTCTGAGAAGCTGCCCCACATGGCAGGTCAGTCACTAATTACAGCACCACAGTTCTGTACCTCAGTGATGAGCATGGCTGCTGGGGTTTTATGTATGACCCTTAGCATGGTCTAATGAATATAATGAAAGGCCTTGGGGTTTGACCTTCAGCCCTGGGGCATGATATTGGCCATTGGGCTGCCTGCTTTGTGCAAAGTGAAACTACCTAGGCTTAATCATTTCATACAAACAAAACATCTTCTTCCAAGTATTTCTGAAAACTGGAGATTTTACATTAGTCAGAAAGACAGTGTCTCAGGACTCTGTTTCCAAACTGAGAGTATCTGATGTAAGCCTAGAAGCAACAAATACTGTGCAGAACTAATGCTAAGTGTATATTGAGTCATGGCTGGCATAAATACTGAGAGCCTCAGGAGTGCCTGACAGCTCCCAGATCTGGTTGTACGTGCTGGCTGAAAGCTTGTTCCATGCCATGCATGGAAGGACATTGTCTTTATGGAAGATGTTCAGCTCCTCCACCCCTGTTTTCATTGCAGGGAGGAGGATGTTGTGTCAGAACTGGATGACACTTAATCTAACAGGTCCTGGGATCACCCTGAAATGTGGGATGTGCTGCTAAAGTACCCGCTTTCCCAGTAAGGGTTAATGACATAAATTCAAGTGTTTTCAGACACGTAGTAGGAACAAAACAAGGAAAGGCAAATTTCATTTTTCTAGACCTTCCGTCAAAAATTTTGGTAAAGACAGGAGAGTTTCCTTTGGACAGTTCAGACATTTTTACGCAACATGTATCTAAGTAGATAATAGTCCTTGGCTGGTAAGCATTTGCTATTATTAATCTATGAAATAAAATCTGCAATTTTCTTTACAAGATTTAACATGGAGCATAGCTCCGTGTTTTCACTCTACTTGTAGTCTACAGGTTTTATTTGTAAACAGAACCATGTAAAAGAAAAAGTCATACCTAATTAATAATTTATTGTTATTTCTTCTGTTTCAAATCTAACTGCTTCCAATTTTCTACTTCCTGCAGGGTGTCCTGACCCTTAATTAGTCTGGTAAAAGGATTTGATGGTATCAGATCTATTTTCAGGCATGCCAACCACCTCATGTATTATAGGAACTCTTCTTAATATATGCTTGCTTATATTGCAGAATTATCAGAATCACAGCAAAAGCCAAATATAACAAAAATCTACTTTTACTTTATTTTATAAAATATTTTTAATTAGATAATCAATTACTATTAAAAAAAAAAGAAAAAAGAAAAAAAGGTACTCATGTATACATATTCCCTACAGCAGTGATCTGGAATTCTGGGTCCAGGACTCACTAGTTAAGATACACAACACAATCTATAGGAGGTGAGTATCCCGTCAATTAGGAGATCCATGGTAGGTATAATTTTACACATTCCTTGAGCTTCTCAGGGAGGTTTTCATAATTATTTTAACAGCTTTTAAGTAATTAGCACTTCTGAATGTCATTTTCTTGTATCCTTAATTAACAATATCCTTAATTAACAGAGAGATTCAGAAAAAAATTTTGACAGAATGATATATTGAAAATTTTGAAAATATTAAATTTTTAGTTCCATTGAAGTTTTATATCTTACACTGTAAACCAATCTCATTATTGCAAAAGAACTAGAATATTGTGACAAAAATGTGATTTTACCCATTTAAATAATGTGCTGATGTCTACCTTTTGAAAACAGAAGATAGTCCTCCTCTGTCTCTATTTGAAAGATTCTAAATTAATATTTCCTTTGGTATTGAGAGTTGGTAGTACTTTGGTCTATGAGGATGTTGTAAGAGACCCAAACTGAGACAAGTTATTAAATTTTGGCAGCTTTACATAATATGATTCCATGAAGAAATTAATTTTGTATAATATTTATTTGCTGCACATCAATCTGAATTTATATTCCTAAAGTGAATCGTACAACAATTAATTGGGAGAGTCATTTTTTCTATGTTAATGGAAATAGTTCTGCATTTTGCAAACATTAATGTTGATGAAGCTGCACATTATGGATAAAATGTAATATGTATATATGGAAAAATTTGATACTAGGAATTTTTTTCATTTGTCAAACACAGAAAGACATTTGAGTTTTTGATCCTGATGATCAGCAATAAAGAATGAACAATATCTTACTTTTATAATGAATAAACTAAATGTTAGGTTTACATTTTTCAGATTACTTTCAGTAGTAATCTGAAAGGTGAAACAGTGTGAAAGGGTAAGATATCCTCAGGAATAAAAACAGGTGTTCTTTAGTCCTCTTTTCTAGCATGCTAAGGAAGCTGTGGTAAGAGATACTTCAGAACCTTAACCCTCCTATATCTTCTTATTCATGTTGCCCTATTTCCCTCAGTGCTTTGTCTTCTATGCGGACAAACAAACTTTTTAAAGAAAAAAATGGAAGATTCTTAATTAAAAAGAAGCTGAAGATGAAAGTGCTCTTTTTATCTCTTATGAATGCTCTACGAACATCATTTGTTTCTAAATCAACACTGCACAATATTTTAATGCATTTATTGATCCTTCAGATTCTCAGCGGTACTCAGACCTTCTATATAATTTAGTCTAAAATGTAGAAAGCTAAGAGCCAGTGGAAGTAAGCTGTGGAAAATGACGTAATAGCTCTTATTCTATGAGCCTTTCTATGAGCATCTCAAAGGATGGAAATACCTGCCTCTGTTATGAAACACTCCTTCCTTTTCAATTGTGTGGGTTTTTTGCTTTTCGGTTTTTGTGGGTTTTTTTGAGAGTGACAAAGCTGGCAAGAACTGGAAGCTGCAATCTTGCCAAGAAATTGAATCATCCTGCCAAGAAATTGAATAATCATGCCGGAAAAGGTACATATCAGATACTATTTACTATTGGTAACAACCTACATTTGTTTTGTTTTCCTGTTCAATTAGAACATGTTTTTCTCTTGACTTATTTAACTGGGATGTCGTGTTTTTAAAAGAGAATAGGGACGAAAGAGAAAAATCATCCCTAAGGAGAAGAAAAATGAGCAAATACAAAAAATCAAACCACGTAGAAACAGCCTGAGTTTTTTCAGGAAGGTGCCACTGTTAAAATCATTCATCTGTTGTGTGTAAAGTGCACTACAGCCATCAAAAAAATATTTTTCTTGCACATGGTAGGAGACATGCAGCAGTAAGTTAGACTGGGGATGGGTCCAGCACACAAGTTCTCAGTTCTGCAGCTGGGAACCATCCCATCTTTCTTTGGAGTGAGACAAAAAGGAAAACATAGTAACAAGTGCCACAGTGATGCACTCCAGGCAGCCAGCAACGCAAAACCAGACAGTTATTTTCCCCTGTGGTACAGCCCAGAGAGACACTGCAAATCCATTTCTTAATAATAAATTCAATAGTGGAGTGCTTTAGATTCATAATCCTAAATGTTTATCTAGTAGCTGACCGTGGTTGTTACTCTTTAGCAATGTCAACAAACCTTCTCAAAAAGTAACAACTCTTTAAACCTGAAACACTTGGAAAAGAGTACCTGCCTCGTACATGCACTAAAATAAGCATTAGCAAAGCTGAAGTAGGCAGATTCCTTCTTTCCATGTCAGAAAATAGTCTTAGAAGAAGGTGGGATGAGTACATGGGTCTTGCTTACTTTGAATGAGTTTTCTTTTTATCTCTTGAAATAATACACTTGGTCTGTGAATAGTCGTTCTGCAGAAGCCTGCATTCTATAAATTACTGTACTCTACATTTTTCTTAGACAATAATCCATATTAGTATACCAAGAGTTCTAGATAAAAATAATGTAAGAATCAAAGCAAGATGAAGAAAATAGGCAGAATACCCATTGCTAATAATTTCTGTAGCTATTCACTAGGTTATGAATTTTGTTTCTGTCATTTCAATCATACTATCTACATCTCATTTTCCTTCCTACTAAGAGGATTATAGTTCTTTTGTAAAATTAATTTGGTGTCTATGGATAGTTGTATTTTGCTAGGTCCAGTCAGTGAGGTTGATTTGACATGCTGAGTCATTGAAGTCAGGAAGGAATCCTTAGATTACTTTGTTTCATCTCCTGTATCCTTTGGGTGATATCTTTTCCCACAGATGTTAAACTTACTGGTTGTGCAAGAATTAATTGTTCCACTGAATAAGACATAAAATAGTGAATCCATTTTTTTTCAATATATTGTACACTGCTTAGTCACATTTGCAGTCACAAATAAGGAAATGACTGTCAATTTGTAACCATAGATTTTTGTTTAAGACCCTTGGGATCTTGTATTCCTTGGTTTTTGGTTTGATTTTTTTTTTTTTTTAACTTTAAACTGTTTCTCAGGAACTGGTATGTGTGTATGCGTGTGTGTTTACCTTTCACCTTTGTACATGTTTTTAAAATACAGCATTAGAACTTGCATATTTTCCATTCCATACCTAGAAATTGCTTCCTCAACTTATTTGCTGCCGTGGATTTGTACAGTGAAAAATTTCTTATGCTGTTTTTGTCCATTCCTCATCTTGGAAGTCGATGTTCTCTCCTTTGGTCCATGAGATTTGTGAACCTGTCTTAGATTCAGTCCTTCCCTTCACAGTCTCCTCCAGAATGGCGATCATGTCTTTCCAGACGTGAAAGTTTGAAACTGGCTACATTAAACATACATTTTGCTCAACGAATTATTAAAGGCTCCAATCTATCTGCATGGCTGCTCTGAATTCATGGCAAATTATTATACTCCCAGTGTGGTCAATTCATTTTATAACTAAAAATAAGTATTATTTTTTATTTAGTCTGAATAAAGACTAGAAATTATTGAAGGTTTTTGAGCCTGTGGGGAACCTTGCCCATATTCCCCAGTGATTCCATCTGAGAACAGCCTTTGAAAATCTGAAATACAGCCCTATTTTTAATATCAGAACACAGGGTACTTGTATGTCAGATGCCTGGTGCCATTACCTCTAATAATCAAACCCGTAATTTTCTCAGATAATTAAACTGAATCATTTGACAAGATACATTTTCTAGGAAAGCATGTCAATTGCTTGCATTATATTTTTACTCTTTGTCTTATATTAATTACAGTCCTTTATATTCATTATTTTTTGAATGCCGTATGAGCTCTCTCATTATTTTCCCCAGGGCTAATGTCTAGCTAACCTGCCCATGGTCATGTGGGTCAGCCAGCACACTCTGGCTCAATGGCTTCAATGGCATATTTTATTAATTTGTATTTTCTCTGGCATGCAGAGACCTAATTAAAATTGCTACCAGGGGGTCAGAGATGTCCTCTATCTACAATTACAGTAAAATGGGGTGGTAATTTTAAAATGTTTTCTCCTAGTAAAATCTCCTGAATTAGAGCTGAAAAAGCTTTGAGATTATCAATTTATATATAATAAAAAAAAATATTATGCAGTGTTATGAAGAATGAAATAATCAAGTAGTGAACTAAGGGGAACTATAACCCCCATTTTTAAAAAGAGAAATAAGGATGATCTGAGTAACTACAGGCTGGTCTCACCTTTGTGCACAGCAAGATAATAGAAAAAAATCATCCTGGAAACTACGCTAAGGCACATGGAAAACAAGGTGATTGGTGGCGGCCCACATGGCTTCACAAAGGACAGATCACAACTGACAAATTTGGTGGCATTCTAAAATGGAGTTACAATGCTGGTGGATCAGGAAAAGCAATTGATGGGAAGTCCAGGAAAAAACAATTTTCTTGGACTTGTGTCTCTTTGTTGGTGACATCCACAAAATTTCAGGCTGCATCATGATTTATCTGTACTTGAAGCTTCTTCCTTTCCTCTCTCCAGTTGTGAAATGCAGAGGCATACTGAGTTTTACCTGATTAAATTTAGGCAGACTGGTCAGATGGTCACAGAAAGGCAGTCTAAGGTGCCCTGTGGCATTTCTAAATCTAGTGCAATACACTTCTCAGTACATCACACCCAAGGAGCTTCTGGAGCTGATGAAGTGAAGATGCGTGAAGGTAATAACTAATTTATAAGCTTAGCAGAAATATTTCCATTGCAAGGGTCATGTCAGAAATCTCAGAGAGTGCAAGTAAAAGAGAGAAAAACAAAACTAAAAAATGTGAATTGCAAATTCAGATCTAGGAACACAACTGGTCTCTTTAAACATTGTGGTTTTGCTCAGGTCTGATACTAGCATACTGAGCTGGTACAGGAAATAGAGGATTATTTGAAAACCAAATGATGAGGTATCAGCCAAACCTTATCTTCACAGCACGGTAATTTGTGTAATGGTTCATAATAAGATTTTATGGTCCTGACATTGCTTTTCTTCTAAATAACAAGCTGAGTAATCCTTAAAAAGCTGTAGACAATGAGTAGATTTGACCTAATTCCTGTGTTCCTATTGTAACAGTTACACAGGCTTTAAGTATTTTTAATATCATGCATTCACCCAGTAAGAGACTGACAAGCAGACATACTGACCTTATTTAATCCTAATTTTAAGTAAATCATGCACAAATCTGTCTATCCATTCTTTAGCGAATTCCCCACCACCATCACCCCAATTACAAGTGTATCTCCAGCAGGAGCTGTTATCTGCTATTTCTCAGGGGCTGCCTTTCACTGTGGAGCTGGAGGCACCATGCACTGCCAGGGCACACCTGGTGTGCTGGGATGGGGCTCTTCACAAATTGCAGCACACAAGGGAGAAAGGGTGGCTATGCCTCTTTGTAGAATAGCTGAATAATTCTAAAGACCTTGGGTTTGTTTTTAGACCTGTTTGATCTATATGGAAAGGAGAGAATCTGGAGAATGAAGGAAAGACAAAAAAAGAGAACATGGAGGGAGTGACAGTGCTGTTGTTGATTCTCAAATCTCAAAAAAAAATCTGTACGTTTGTTCAAAACTGAATGAAGCAGACACATAGTTTAGACCAAAACCATGACTGAAGTTATGGGTTCTTTTCTCTTTCTGCTTCTTTGTTCTTTAGACTGTTTTCACTCTTTCTCCACTGCTGTTGCGAATTTTGAGTCTTCCATGGACAGGTGACTTCTAAAGCAGTCTGAATGTATGTGATATGACAGAGCTGGAAAATGGCTTTTTAGTGAAGGTCTAATGTTATTATTCCAGTTGCTGCAAGCATAGCTCTCGACTACTTTGTCCTGTTTATTTTAAAGTGTGCTTGTATATATGTGTTTATACATATATATACATAAGTTTTGCTCTGTTTTAGACTTGCTGGATTCATAATTGCTGTATATCTGAATCGCAGTACTGACTACAACATGATTAAAATTTAATACTTCACTGTTGGTCAGCTGTTCACTGTGTCCGTTTTCAAAGTGATTAAACTGTGTGGAATGAACAGACTTCTCCCTTTGGAAAAAACCCTTGTCCCTTTTATTGCTATTTATATCAGACTTCTAGGCCTTCCACCTTTTCCCTGTGGTCCTAAGTGCATTTTTGGGAACTAGGTGTCACTCATATCCTTAATAAAATATTTCACCTAGGATTGACTGTGCTTGGAAACTGAAAGAAAAGTGTATAATATCTGGGGTCACTTCCCTCAAGAAATGAAAAAAATCTTCCTTTTTCCAGCTCTTTGGTTTTCAGACTGCCATTCTCATTCAGCGAGGTCACAGGATGAAAACTCCCTTGTTGAAAGCCTGCATATGGATCATAGTTATGTCTCTGCAGATGCACCATTTTATTGCCTTGCTCTGACATTTCCCTCTGCTTCCTGAGGTGTGCTCTGTTGGTTTACGGTATTAGGAATTGCCTTCAACGATAGCAATAGTCTAGCCATGACGTAAGAGATAATCCATCGGTTTATGCAATGATCATGAAAACATCACACATAAGTAAAATCTACATAAACTAGTGCAGATGAATCGTGAATGTCTCTGGTCTGGTTATGATACAATGAAATATATTCTGTGAGGTGAAAGTGCCATTGCACAAAGGTATTATTAATGCAAGTATGTGAAAATGGGTATTTCTGAGGGTGAGAAATGTTCTATAGCTCTTTAGGGCAATTCTTGCTCTTACTACACAACAGCTACTACAACAATATGTTGCTGAGAAAAAAAGGGAATTGTATTTATTTTCATCTCAGTAGTTCTTCCCAGTTTCCTAAAGCCTTCTACTAAATAAAGCTTAGGTATCTTTCTATGGCTAAAATGATTTGACCGAACGCTTTTCTTGTTTTAGGGGAGGTTGATTTTTGTAGTTTTCCTAAAAGAAAATTATTTATTTAAATTCAAACAGATTTTGATGAGACAGGCCAAAAATACTTGAAAAAAAACCCCCTGCCTCCACACACAGCTGTGGGAGAGTTTGCACAGCCAGATTCATTAGTCTTAGGTCACTACAGGTCAATAAGAGTCAATTCTGGTCAAGTGGTATCAGTTTTCTGTGTTACAATGGTATTGTTAGGTAAATTATTGCTCATTTGTTTTTCTGAGGAGTCTACCCTAGGACTCACTCCTATGGCAGTCTAGGCATGTGGAAGGAACTGAAGGAAAAAACAACTGTTTTGAAAATAATAATTTCCCAAATAAAATAATTCCAATACAATAATCTTATGAAACAGCAAATCTTGAATATGTTCAAGGGAACATACTGTTCACTGCTCACAACTCTGAGACAGTGACTGATCTGAATCTTTAGATTGTCTTGTGGTGAGATGAGAGGAAAATGCTGGGTTTTTTAATGCTGATCTACTGCTATTTAATGTTAGATTTTGATGTACAGGAAAATGAGAGGGAAAGGTGAAGTAACCATAGTTTACCTCCAGCACAAAAGAAATTGCGAAGAGTGCTGAAAAAGGGAGTTGTGGTAAGCCTAAGAAAGCATACAGTTGTTTTAGGAATCAGTAAAATAGCCTAAATATTAAAACAATTTAGAAGCAACAGTACGAACTGAAAATTGGAGAAGGCTCTTTCACAATTTTCTACCCCTGCAGCTTCCTGTAAAACCTTTTGATCAAAGAAAGCAAAGCAAAATATAAGAAATTACATAAAGTCTGTTGTCTTAAGACACTGTTTTTTCAAGATTGTCCTCTGTAAAATTTTACCAGCTGTTCTTTATTTCAGAGAATATGAATCTGTACTAACTGCTCACAGAGGAGTGTTTCAGTCTCTTAGTGCTTCTAGCCACATGAAGTGAACAGGCAGGTGAGGTGACTGAGAGTACGAAGGATCCATGCTCTGACTTACTATGGTCTTTTTAAGGGGCACCTTGGGAAGTGCTGGGCTGCTTTGTTTTCTGTCTGAGAAACTTGTGTGTTAGGAAAAGGTACATTTTCCCTGAGTGCCTGAAAACCTCACAGATGCAGACTACACATGCCAGCACTCCAGCTGAGCTGCTGGGAGAAACAGGCTAAACCAGATCCTTGGAATAGGTTGCTTTGTGGGAACTCAGTAGGAGTCTGTCCACATGGTCATTCAGGATGGATCAAAGCCCATGCAGATGTTTTCTCTCACCTTGGATTTAAACCAAGCACTGTGCTCTGGAAGGGGAAAAGCTCAAGCTCTTGGTGCTAGTCTTGCCTTTTAGCTGTCCCACTGTGGGCTGTGAGCCTGTACTGGTGGTCAGGTTGCTCTCCAGCTGGGCTCACCAACATATGTCCTGAACATAGCCCCAGCCCAGGGGGACATTTCAAATCAGAGCTAAAACAGGCTGGCTACCGGGAATGAGAATTTCCTGGCACAAGAGCTTAGCAGGTTTGATCCTTCTCTCAAGCTACCCTTTGCTCACTTTGTGGGGCAGATACAACTTCAGGATGAGAGAAGATCAACAAAAAAACCTGAGGATGTCATGAGTACAGGAGTATATCTGTTCAAACATTGCCTCTTGAAAAAAGACACAGAGAATTGAGCCGTACAGAAATTGCGCCTCAAACAATATCAACATGGTGTACAACAAAAACCCTACACTGTTCATAAGGGATAACCTTTTTACTGTTTCCTCAACCTGTCTGTTTTTACTCCGTACTGCTTCTTGGACCACTATGCTGGAAGTCATATTTCACAGGCATTGCAGAGATTTGCAAATCTCTCTTTAGTTATTTAGAATCTGACAAACCCTTTTAAATTTTTGACCAAAGAATCTGAAAACCATGTAAAGGAATAAAACCAGAACTTCATCTCACAAAATATTGCTATGTTTCTGTAATTTTTAAACTGAGCATCCCAAAGGGAGTCTATAATTGCCTTCATATAACAAGAAAAGAAAATAGCAACCATAAACCCTCTTACCTGTTCAAGTATTTTCTATTGATCCTGCAAATAACTTCATCAGAGAAATCAAAGTGTTTAAAATGATCTCTGGGTAAAGTACTGCACACCATATTGCAACATAAATGGTCTCTAAATAGGCATCTTTGAGAAGCAGCACAGAAAAATAACTCATTAGGAAAACTATTTTAAAATAGTTTGTTTCTTCATTGAGGGAATGTGGTATTATTGCCCTAGAATGATTTAATTCACCCTAATTATATTCTGTTTGATATCTGCAGCTGTCTTGGAAGCAGGCTTCTGCTATGTAAATCCAAGAAATGTTTCTCATCTCATTTGAAACCCCAAAGTGCTCTAATTTTCAAAGGAATTTTAAGCTGATCTCTACTAATGTTCATTGAATTTTTCAGAGGAATATCAAAAGAATAACTCAAATTTCTGAACCCTGTCACTTATATAGACTATTCATCCTCAATGTACCTCATAAATGTATATATACATAGAATACAGTATGTATTTGCACTACACTTTTAGAAAGTTGTGCAGATGCATGCTTGTATGTGACCAGGAACATCTTTGTTTTGAAATGGTCAAAGAACATATCAGTATAAATTGTGGGGTTTTTTTCCTTTTGTCTTTGAATTTCAGTTTACTTTAGAACAGATGTGAAGCTGTCTCTTCAGCAGCTTTTTAACACAGTCAGTAAATAGCACCATTTTGGTTGACATGGAAGAACCAAAAGAAGACAAGTTTCTCATAAAAAATAGAAGTTGTATATGCATCCTTCAATGTCTTTGGCAGTAGCTGTCCTTTTTACAGTGCCACACTGCCTAATACAAATAATGATGATGTGCAGGAATTTTTAATTAAATATTTACTGACGGATGGCCACCAGAAATGGCAATCAGCAAACACTGGTATTTATCCTGGAGTATTGCCATCACTTCCAGGCAAGATAGGAAAGCGAACAAAGTGGAGTGAAAAACCACAAGGATCTGTAAAATGCATGAACATTCAGTAAGTGATGGCTTCTTGCTTCTCTCTACAAATTACTAAACAAAACAGAGCAGTTTGCTTTCTTCCACTCTGAAGGAAAATGCTCCTTTTAGAAATCTTTGTAAGGATTAAAAATAGTTTGGAGACAAAATAAGAGAAGTCAAATGCTTTCCTTAAAAAAAAAAACCAAAAACCTTATAAAGACAGAATTCTAATCAGGGGTTAGAAATTTTAAAGTAAAAGCAGTTTTATGCTTTGGAGGTAGAACACAAGCAGAATTTAGGTAATGATTCCAAACAGAAATTTATGAAGTCCCATCCATAATTACTAAGGGTGTTTTTCAGGTAAACTCCTTAGGAAACTCTGTTTTGGTTCCACATCATCTTAACAGGACTAGGTTGTTGCTAAATTGAACATCAAGAGTCTTGAAATCGGCACCTTCTACATTAATTCTACCACAGAAGACAGTTCATTAGATGCAGTTTTAGACTACCCAGGGCTTCCCAGGTTCCCAGTTCTCTATTCCCAAATCTCCCAAACACTCTCTGTTATAACCCATAAAGTTTTGCAAAGGGAGAGCACCACCAAAACAAGAACCGATCTTGTTCCTCTTTGAAAGAAGTACAAGGTTTAGCCAATGAATCCTGATTTGCCATGGATGTTCAAATCTCTCATCCTAAAGTTCTGAAAATTAATTCTTCCTTCATTCACAGTTCCTTATTTTATCTATTTTATCTGTTCCATCCTGACAGGCTAGTTGTAATGATTCCCTTTACAAGTTTCCCAAGCCTCTTCACGTACTAAGCAGTGAATAAATGTTATTTATTCACTGAGTTAAAAATTTGGTTTAATATGGAGGCTCATGAAATTAAAAGTTCTTTTGTGGATGTAGCATCAGATATGAAAACCAAAGAAAACCTGCGATGACGTTAGCATGGTCATCTGAATACCCTGAAGTTATATTTTGGGGACTGAAAACTTCCATTCACAAAGGGACACATCAGAAATTATTAAAAAATTACTCATAATCTATAAATAAATGCTATATTGGGAAAAAAGATTAAAGCTGGAGTATCTTAACTTTTACACATTTTTAATAAAAGAAACCTCATACATTTTAAACACATGCAAGATTATTCTTCAGGGAGTGGTTCAAAACTACGTTTAGGGAATGATCTGTAAAGAACTATAACTCAGAAGTTTGCCAAAGTGTTGTAATATACAAAGATCTCAGGACTCTGAATTAAAATAGTTTTCTGTCGAATTTTCAATCATTTCCCTTTCTCTTAAATAAATGGGAAGATCATGGGTAATTGTCAGTATACAAAAAACACCTTTATTTTCAATTGCAGGCAAGACTGATAAAATGTGGAAAAATACAAAGACTTAAAATCTGTGGAAAAAAATTGCATTTGACAGATGCAGTTTGTTATTTTCTTAAAATATTCCACTTCATTGAAGGTGAGAAACAGTAAAGGCTAGAACCAGAAAGATGTATGTGACCATAGAAACTTTATGCCAATATATGAAAAGGCTTTGACAAAATATCAGTATGATGTCTTCAGATGAGAGTTTGAACATCGGCAGCAAAGGATATTCACCTCATGTCTAAATCAATGCTAGAATAATAAAGAAATTACAAAGATTTTACTTGCTAAAAAGCTATTTCTACAGCAGTTTATAATCACATGATTATAAGAAAAAAAGTTGCAATGAAAGCCTTTCACCTTTAAGACACAATTTTGGTGGTTTATGGTGATGACTTTCTCCAGCTGTCAGAGACCTCCTCTATTCTCCATTACTTTTCCAAAATAATAGAAATCGGCCTTGAAAGGATGCCATCTATCTCTTTCAGCACCTTGGTTGTCTTCCATTGGGTACCATAGAGTAGTGTATGTCAACTTTTTCAAAGTAGTACCCAAACAGATCCTTATTCACAGCTAGTGGCTCTTCTCCTGGAATATTCTTTCCCTGAGCACAGGGCTCTAGAAGACCTTGTTGGTGAAGACTGAAACAAAGAAGGAATTGAGCCTCTCAGCCTTAGACAGCATCTGAGGATGTGTCAGGAAGAGGCTGAGTACTGGGACTGTTTACCCTGGAGAAGAAAATCATTGCAGGGACCTCATCACTGTGTGTAAGTAGCTAGTGGGGGTGGAGGGAATAAATAAGACAGAGTCATTCTCTCCTTCATGCTCTCCAGAGGCAGGATAAGAGACAATCGGCACAAACCAAAATACAAACAAAATTAATTTAAGCTGTTTTACTGTGAGGATGGTTGAACCCTGGAACACGTTGCCCAAAGACGCTGTCATGTATCTTTGGAGATGCTCAAAACCTGACTGGACATGGCTCTGAGCCCCCTGCTCCAGCTGATCCTGCCTGTAACATCATATATTGCACCAGATGATTTACGGGGGCCTCTTCAAACCTCAACCAGTCTGAAATTGTGTGGTTCTGTGACAGATACTGCTTAATAAATTCAGACTCCCAGACATAATTTTTGACTTTTATAGATCTATATTATATAAAAATAGATTTATTTATTCATACATATATATATGGGAATAAGTAGACTGCCACATGCTTAAGCTTACATAATAGAAAGGGGGATGATAGCATATGGACACTACCATCAGCTCCTTTGTTGAAAGAAAAGAGAAGACTTCCGAGTAAAACTAAATTTAAAATATTTCTTACTCTGTTGCTCTCCAAGCCCCTTCATCTCTGCGCTTGTTCATGACAGCAGCATTCCTCCAAACAACAGCAACACCTGATGTAAGGCAGGCGGGGATTTTTATTCAGCAGATATGTAAATTTTATGTTGATGAAGATTTTTACAGTGCACGTCTGGAGATGTCTGGCTTGTACTTTTCAAATTCCCTTTGCAGACAGAGTCTTGCTGAGCAGAGTAGTCTGCTTTAATCTTGGGCTCAGCAATTTGCCAAGGATTACGTGATTTAGACTGCATTCATAAGTAAATCAGGACCTGATGAGACCCTTTCACTTTATGTCTCTTAGAAAAAGGAGGTAAAGGAGATCTAATGTCATATGAAGCTAAGTCCATATATTTGGAAAGCTACAGGCAAAATTTTTTACTGTCTTTTGAAAAGTATCCTGTGATAGTGGTAGAGGGTAGTAAACAAAGTCTATAGAACAGAGAGGTATGAGAAGAAAGCAGGTGGAGAACATGCAGAGATGTCTGAAACAGTTTTATTAAGACGTTTGTTGGACCAGAGGGAAATAAAGATGAAAATGCAAAAATATTTATTTTTACTGTTCAGTTTCAATAGGACTAAAAAAAAAAAAATTAATTACATGGCATTCTTTGAACTGATTGATAAAGATAAGCAGCAGTAGGCTTGGTGAAAACCACGGGTTTAGGTTTACACAAAAATTCTGCAGAACAAACCAATTAGCAACAACAGGGGCAAGCTAATGCTGGAAAAATTAACTTTTATTTGAAAATTAAATTACAGGAACAGGTACACAAAATCTGTAGTAGTAAAGTCACTGTACCATCTCTCTGCAAAACTTTTTTTCATGATTCATCAACTTTTCATCGATATATATACAAGTGATCTATAGTACAATTGTTGGTAAGATGGTAAGAAAATCTGTCAGAAATGAACAATTTAAAGTTGTGTGGGATGTCTGAGGATCAAAGAATAGACTTACTGACAGAATTCTAGCTTTGCAGAGTAGTGGGCAGCTGAGAAGGTTTACCCTCTATGGAAAGGGCATTAGCAACCAAAGACACTTGGTTTTATTGTTAGCTGACTTTCTTGGTATCCTTTAATTCCAGGATTGTCAAGCAAACTGCTGCTGGCAAGAGGTTTTTTGGGGGTGCAGTACGATGGATTTTTATATATGACAAACTTTATGGTTCTGTCAGTACTGTTGGTTCAGCCATTTGCTAGGGCAGCTGAAGTGCTGTGAGAATATTATGTGCTGAAGAATAAATGATTCTGTATGTGTCTACATTAATTTTCAGTGAATAGCAGGATTGATCTGTAGCATAAACAGATCTGTTCTGGAAATGCAAGGTAATATATACTTGGTAGTAAATGTGAAAGTAAGATAACTGTTCCAGACCACCTCTGCGTACTCAGCTCTTCTCTAGGATTGTTGTGGTTTCCTACACCTGACATGCAGTTTTGACTACTAGAAATTCTATGCCTTCCTGAAATATTTGGTTTTTATTTTAGCCAGCTTTTGTCTTCTTTCTCAAACTATTCACCGATTTTCTTTGCTAATGGACAGACTCTCTGCATAGTAGCCTGGCAAGTATCTTAGGAGTTTTTGGCTTGTGCACAATATCACAAGGAAAGTTGTTCAATAGATTATTATGTAATTTGGTATGTGGTTCCAAATCTGTGAAAAAATATATTAAGTCATATAAGTCAAACAAGACTTTTGCAAGGAGCAAGAAAACTATCTTGTCTGAGTGCAATTTAGATGACTTGGTGGAATCAGTAGTTTCTCTGTGCAGTGAGTGCCTTAATGGCATATTAGCTGGCGACAAACTTGACACAGTTTGAAGTGTTTATCTGAAATACAACATATGGGACTGTTATGTCTGTCTACATTGCTGATCCTATCTTTGGTGTTCCTTAATAGTCTTACTTTGTACCTCACTGTTGAAATGCCAATTTTCATTTCTAGATATTTCTCCTGAAGTGCTCAGCTTTCCATACCACCTTAGCTCTCAGTGGCCAGCTATCTAAAAGTAGGTATTCTGTAAACTCTAAAAGCCATGCAGAATATGTTGATTTGCTGACTCTCATTTAATAACAGTTAGTTTTCGCTCTAGGTCTAATGGAGGATCGGGAGAAACAGAAGTTTTACAGTTCTGTTAAGGGTCTTTCCTGGAAGCATTCAAGGCCAGGTTGGATTGGGCTCTGGGTAACCTGGTCTAGTGGTAAGTGGAACAAGACAATCTTTATGGTCCCTTCCAACACTTATCATTCTACAGTTCTACGATTCTACAATTTTCTAAACTATTTTCTCTGAGAGATAAGTAGCTTTATCAGTATTTCCTGTCTTCCAATTTTTATTTCATCTGTCTAATGGGATGCAGGAGCTGAGGTACCATTTTGAATGAAGACAACACAAGCGTGAATATTGAAGTACTCCAAGTAATATTTTTAAAGCATCTTTTCAGTCAAAATATTAACTTTCTTGCATATAGATAAAAATGATGCTTTTGACAACAAATATAGTAGGAAGATGTCTTTTCCCAATATACATATTTTCTTTGATACACCTCAGACTGTAAAGAAGACAAAATTTCAGAAAGTCTGTAACTTACAAGGGTATGAGGGAAGAGACACAATTTGCAGTAAATACTGTATGGTTATAAAGACAGACAAACTGCTCACTGCAGGAAGAAAACAGAAAATGGAAATGCAGATAATACTGAAAAACGGTGTTAATGGAGGCAAGTTTTATAGCTGGTATTGAAAATACCAAGAAAAATTTTTCAGCTACCAAGTAATGGAGACAAAAGTTGCAGTTTATGGTAGACTATGATGCTGAGTGATAGACAGTTTGCCTGAATCTAAGCATAACTGGGCTTGATAATACTGTAATAAATATTGGTTTGGGATTTTTTATAATGTGAACCCACCTAGGTAACATCTCCATGCACATTTGCTCACATGCATGTTTGCCTATACAAAGACTGAAGACAAAAGAAGTACCAAAAGTGAAAAAACATAATTTCTTTTTCAAAATTCACCCCTCATGTAGAATAAGGTCTGAGCAGCCACAGCCGTATTTAAAACAAATTAAGCAAAGACCGAAGTAAAGATTTTTTTTCCTCCTTCCAGAAATATACCTGTGTTGCTTCTACTTTCAGATTTCCATTTAAAGAAATGCCATTTTAATTGGCATAATCTTTTGAAGCAGAACATTTGTCGCTTTTTAAACAATAACCAGTGGAACAGAGCATGTGTAGATGCGTGCCACTTATTTTTCCTCACCTAGCACATAGTTTACTATATAGGGTGTAGAAACAAGAGCAATTATGCAAAGGACAGAACAAGAGCAATTATGCAAAGGACAGAACAGCATTTGTTGAAAGTGTATATATAGCATTAATTTGCACCAGAGTACAGTTCATTAATTTCATCTTGCACTTTTTATAATTTCCTACTTAATTTCTCTTCTTTTTTTTTCCTTTTTTTTCCTCTTGGTAATGTAAATTCATTCTCTAGCCAGAGCTAAGAAGCTAAAAAGATTTAGGTCAAGATTAAATGTTCCAGTACCAACGACTATCAGTAGATATAAACCTATGAAAAGAATTCAGTTTCTCAGTTAACTATGAAGATATCTACTTCCACAGCCCTTTTTCATTCATTTTCAAGACATTTGGTGAAAATAATATCATTCCATAGTTTGTATATCTAGGAAGTGTAAATGGACACAGCTACTTCTCTCTTAAATTTGCAGCAGGCAGAGCATACTAGCCACTGTGAGGAAAATTAACTATATCCCAGCCAAAACCAGCACTATTGGATATAAAATAATGGCCTTACAGTAAATGCATTTTCTTTAGGTAATCAAGAATGAGGTGTCTGTCTACGAGGGGTTTGTCAGTAAGTTAAAACAAGCTGAATTAAACAGAATGCTCATAGCTTTATCATGGACTGATAAAATGTCTATGTCTTAACCTCTCTCACTGATAAGGACAAATCAAAATAACATTTGTTCAGTTGTTATTACTGAATACGATTTCCTCAGTGAATTAAAATGGGCTTGGCAAAAAAAAAAAATACATATATAAAAAGCATGATTCTTTCAAGTGGTGTACACTATTAAGATGGGAATCAGAAGCAGACATGATAAGCAATAAAAGCTGTCAAATCACATATCGAAACACATAGAAATTTCTAGGTACATAAACAATACTTTCATATGGGCCAACATATGCACAGTAGATATCATCTTAATAGTAGGTTACTTTTAAATTCTAGCATTATAAAAAAATTTGCAAGAAAGAGGTGCTTAAACCGTGGCCATATATTGCTGACTCGAAAAGTAGAAGAAGCAGATATGGCAGCTACTGATCGCTAGAAAGCATAGAGGTATACACATTTTCCACTCTGACTGATAACTCCTCTTCAATCCGAAGAGAATGTTTTCCTTCAAATTTCACTTCTTCCAGATTTCCCAAATGGCTGAATCTGGGCCAAAGGATTCATGATGAAAGAAAGAGGTATGCAAAAAGATGACTCCCAAGCTTCATGTGTAGGGTGATGACAAATATGTGTTCAATTTCTTAATCTATTTCTAGATTTTTCTTGATACACATGCTGTATTAAAAGTATCATGCTATTGTGAACTCACAGCCCTGGTCATGTTCTAGCTTCAACAGGAGACACTTACCATGATCATGTGAAAGATATTCTGTAGTATTACTAAAGATATGAAACCTGCACGGGCTGTTCAGCCTCTGCAGTCCTGAATCCTATCAAAGATTTGTTGGAGTAGGGTGCATGGTGATTTCACAAATTAAAATACATTACTAGCTCTTCACATGTAACAAGAAATAGCTTTAAAACACCTTGCACTTTCTTTTCTTTAAAAACAACTGTCACTGGACTTCTGCCAGGAAAAAGTTTTCCTGGAAAAAAACTGTCCTTGAGGACAATTTTGAGAGGACAGTAGTGAGAAATGCCAATGAGATGTAGATGCAGCCCTTGCTTGACCTAAGAAATGTCCAGATACATTTTATGTGGGTTAGCTAGCTGTACCTCAGCCTTGGGGATTTATGAGTGTTGCCTAGGAATAATTCTGTTTATTTATTTCAGTGCATACTCAGTCGTTAAAAAAAGTCACTGGCAGGTAGAAAGAAAAAGTGTTCTCAAATTACTAGTGATGCATTCTCAGGAGAGATGGAGTGGATCCCTAGTCATAGTCTTTAGTGTTGTGCCTTGTGCAACTCCTTCTTCCGCTTGTAGGCTATGAAAATATTTCCCTTGAAATGTAGTGGTTTTGTGTCTGTGAGTCTGCATGGACTTTTTCTACAGTTTTCTATTCTTTTTTATGTCTCAGCAGATGCTATCAAGGAGGCAGAATACACTTTTTTTATTTGATCAACAATCCCAAACCCTTTGCTTGGTTTCCTCTTACCCTGCTGCTCTCAGCTCTCTTCTTTAGAGGCTGTTCCTCGAGAGTGCCATCTAAGTTGCATTCTTTACCTGAAATGATTTATCAGCAACTCTAACACCTTTAAGATATAGAGAGTACATAGAAAACATACTATTGGGAGGAAAGAGAGGAGAAGGGCGCAACAAAACCACCCAGAGACTTTGGAAAATATTCAAAAGTAAAGCTAGGCAGAAAAAAAGTATATATTTCCTGGAGGAAAATAACATATCTAGGAGAAAAAATATGCAGAAAGGAACACGGATAGACTCCGGCAAAGAGAGCTGCCTCTTATACATCTGTCTGACCTGGTTTCTTGCAATCTTATATGTGGCAGGTTCAAGAAAAGCCCAGTGTTAGTGAGCTCAAAGAGAAGAGGAGGGTTGTCTAAGTCCTTGAGTGTGAAAGGAGTATAATACCTTTATTTATAGTGAGTTTAGGCACCTGTCAAATGTATTCATTACCCCTCAATAATAGTATTTCAGCTGTGAACATACAGTCTGCAAATTGAATGCAATACTGGAAGAGTTTCTGGTTGCAGACATACTTGTTCTGGTATCTGGCAAAAGAGCACTTGGGCAAAGTGCCTGAGTCTGATAAAAGTCCCTTGTCTTTGAATGAGGCAAAATATGGAGTTATTGCCACAAATGCTGCCCAGGGAAAAAGCCTGCAAAGAGATATCCATGCTGTCAGTACAAGCCAGCTACAACAGCTTATTCTCAGTCTCGGTTAGCAATATGGCATGGGCGGCCTGGGTCCTGCACCCCACAGGTACTTCCTGATGGGTAAAACTGTCTGCTAAAGACTGAAGAAATCTAGGGGGTGCTTTATGTCATCTTTGGGTGAACAGTGGAGTTGAGAAAGGTGGCAAGGTGGACTGTGGATGTCAGTCAAGCAGTTCCAGTACTGGGAGTCACAGCCACCTTCTGAGGGGGAGCCTGTGAAAAAAAAGCAGCTCCAGAAAAATGGGAAAGGATTGTGTGGGGGGCTTCTACAGTGGCAGATGGGAGCAATGGAGCTGCAGAGGATCAAGCAACCTATAGCTGGACTATCAATACTGATATGTCACTTGGCAAGAAAGAGGATGTTAGGAGACTGCCAGCTTCAGAGACAGGCAGCTCCACTAATTGCTTCTTGCCATGGGTGGTCAGCCAGAAGCTGAGTATAAGAGACCTCTGGCAGTTGCAAAGTAGGCACTAACAGCTAAAATGCTTTTGAGTTTCTCATGTTCCCAGCAAAATATCAGGTTTTTTTATGAACTGTCTTCCTGCTGGCATCCTTTGGCCTCACTCCTTACACTAGCAGCATGTCCTGCTGCACCAGACTGCATCTTCAGGGTATCCCCTTTCTCTTCTCAGTCAGTCCTATCTTTTCTGGTTACACTGCGTTTAGGGCCAGAATCAATAACATAGGTAAGGAATGAATAATTTATATCCCCCAGGATCGGTTTTGGTCTCCCACAGGAGCCTATGAGAGTGACCATTTTGTAAACTCATCTCTCAGGTTTGTGTACTCACCCTGCCACTTCACAACAACCAGAGTCACGAGACAACCTATACTTCTTGAAACCTGCATCACCGCTGTCTTTGCTCTGTCAATAAAAAATTGATTCTGCAGACGGGTCTTATTGATATTGTAGGAAGTTTAGCCACATTATTTTTCTTCTCACTTTCCTGCTTGAATTCAGTTCTAAAATACCTATGTACCATCTCCTGCTACATGAAACAAAATATATATTTGGCCTGATTCCAGTTATATTTCTTTTGGATTTATAGCTGTTAACTGTCTTCTGTTAAATAAGTGCTGACTTACATTACCTTGAGTACGACTTCGCCAGCCATTATCCCAGGCTTCAAAAATAAAATCTCTCTCAGGTATTGCAAAGTTAACCCATAGCAGTAGACAGGTTGGACAACCTGACTCATGTTAACAACTAATTTTTTCCCCCATCTATTTAACAGCTCATGAAGTTTAAAATCCAGGCTCCTGAATTACTTTTTGCATTTCAACCAATTCATTCTGGTAATGTCTCCCTGTAAAAATGAGATAACATGCTGTAAAGATAAAAGTGAACCAACGTGCACTTTACTGAATGTCTGAATTATGGGGGTTCTGCATGTCATAGCTGCAGTGCTATTTGAAGATGACTTGAAACAAGCTCTTTAATTGATCTGTACATCAAATGCTCTGAAAATGTAAAAGAGGGGCTTAGACTGTCAGTAGCTTGGTTACCTCACAGCATATTGTCTCCAGTGTAATTTCTTTAATGTGAAAGGTGATAACAATGGCTAAAATTCATCTGCTGTCATGTGTTAATACATTTCAACAAAAATTAACAACTGGTTGTTGGAAAGTTTTCTTGTATTTCTTTCTTGAATATAGAATCACTAAAGCAGTGTCAGGCTATTTTAGCATAATATCTCCTGGGTCGTTAGTGGTGCCCATTTTTGTATGAAACATGCCTTTTCACCATCTCTGTCCATAGTAGAACTTCACAGTGCTTATAGAGAGGAAAAAGGTTTGGAAACAGTTCCAATGTGCTGCAGGCTTTCTGAGAACAGATGTCAGTTAGACATAAAAAAATAAACTTGGCTCAACTGAGTTTACCTTATAGACATCCTTGGGCTATTAAAAAAACAACCTTGACTCCTGTTCCCCATCACAGAGAATTAGTTTGCTGTTGACTTCATGCTTGATCTAACACCACTGACTTTAGTAGTCTTAAGCCAGGGATGAATTTGGCCCTTGGTCTTTAAAGCAATCTTTCCCCTTGTGTGTAACAAAAACACCATATGGTGAGTCCTTGGCTTGGTATCCATAGCTCAGCTTGCTATCACTCCTTTCTGATGCTGTTGCTGGAAAAGGTTAGAGCCTGCAGAGCTGGTTCAGTCAATTCAAAACCTGCAACAGAGGGTGAAAAAGAGTTAACAGAGAGATTCATCTGTATAAGTCCTCCTGCTCATACTCCAGAGCCTGTACATCATACAGGTTGAATTGTTTACTGTTTATGGAGTCACGGACTTGAGATGCACATAGAATCAGAGCAACAATCCTCTTCTTAAAACTGTTCAATTATTCCTGTAGTTCAGTCAGCGAGACATCCCTTCTCCTAAGTACTTGGAAAAGAAGCAGGGCCTGGATAAGCTCCCCTTCACACCATCTCAAATGAAGACCTTCGCCGTAGAATACGGTCACCAGGTTAGGGAGCCCAGTGAAGCAGCTTTGTCATAGGGCACAATGTATTCACAAACAATCTGAGGATCTTCGCTCAAAAATTCTCCTCCCCACGTTCAATCTGTAAGCAGGGAAGCTACAGTTACATCAGTATATCTGCTGAACTTAATTGTCCAAAGTGCTTTTTCCCTGCACTGGTAAAAGCCTGTTCTTGCATGCTGCAAACTAGGTGGAATTCTAATTTGACCATGCCAGTCTCTTCAAAGCCTCTCCAGTGCTTTCCTCTCTAAAGCCATATCCAGCACAAGCACTGTGCCATGAACTGCAGAGCTGCACCTCTGCCTTTTGCCACCTGCCTTGTCGCAGGATTAGCTCCCATTTGGTCTGTTATGCCAACCTTTGACTCACTGTTTGTCTCAAGCACGTCTCCAGTTTCTCTGCTGAGCTACATGTGCAAAATAGTTTGCAGATAAATAAAGTCAGTTCGATGCTTTCAGCTCTCTCCCTGAAACTGTTCTAATGCATTCAAAAGACTTCCATTGTCGGATATCAAAATAATAAATTAAGGTTGTTTGTTATTTTAAGATGGGTTTGTATGCAAAGAAAGATTCAAACACCCTTATATATAAAGAATGATATCATTTTATACCAAGTTTTAGCAAGTATTGGCTTCCTTTTGCAAATAAATTAATTAGACTTTCACTTGAAAATCAATCCTTTTGGGATTTTTCGTGCTGTTTCCAATCATGCACTTGTCTCAGGTGAGCCCAGAAACAGAGAGACAGCTCTTCAAACTTCCTGTATCATTAAAATTCACAGAGCACTTATGGAAGAAGAACGATTAAAAGATTTAGTTCAATGTTACTCGTGGGGTTGTTTTCTCTTGTTTTTAATAATTGATGGTTCTTTTTCCTGCAGAACAAGTTTATACACTTGCAGTATAACACAGAATAAAATTCACAAAGCATAGATGAGCTACCTCTTATAGGTCCCTCCTCATCTGAGAGGGAGAGGCAAACTTGTCTGGAGAGCAATTCTAGAATAAGAGCCCATTTTAAGGCATATAAATCTTCTCCCAAAGGAGCTGTCTCTGTCAGCTGACAACAGGCCTGGAGGTTAAAATCTCCAGTACTAAAGCTAGCCTTCATGGACACCGTCTCCCATTGCAGGGCTTTTTACTGAACAATCACCTACTTCCGATTTCACAGATTTCTGCCTCATTGGGTGCACTGAAGGGAAGAACAGGCTGTGTCAGTACTTACTTATTTTTCCTGCCAGCCTCTCTGTCAACCTGTGGTCTTTTGCTTTATTTACTGCCAACTGTTCAGATCTTACTCTGAGTTCAGAAAACATATCATTTTCCAATCCAACTGTGAGATGAGACATAGGATTGTTCTCCTTTTACTAATCAGGACACTAAGGACAGCGAAATTATGAACATAAAAGAAAAGAAAACTATAAACACCTTGAGACACACGAGTAGGGCTTGAATGTTCAGAGCAGAGCTCCCATGGCAGTAGCTGATAAATATTATGGAGTTTTCATTCTCTGTATGAACCAGTACCAGTGGAGGATGAGTTCCATGACTCAGCAGAGGATTTTCAAGCTTTGATGGCTGGTGTGTCTCTGGCACGTGTGAGCCCATTTCTGCACTTGGAGAGATGCTTCTCCCTCCTCTAGGCCTGCATCTTGCGTTTCCTTACCAGTCCTCTTACAAACTTCTTAGAGGCTGTCTCTTTACAACCCCCAATGCCATACCCTGTTCTGCAGATATTTATTCATCTCTTTGCAAGTGTTCACCTATTTTCAGCCTTGCTGTCCTAGTTTCACTGTATATTCCCCTCTCCCAGCATAGTTCTTGCTCATCTAGATCTTTTGCCTGGTAAGGCTGCATTTCCCCATCTCACAGGCTGCTGTGCTTTCTCCTGGGCATCGGCAACAGCCTCACTTAGAGCAGCGGAAAGTGCATTCTCATAGACCCATTGCTCATAGCAGTCATAAGTAATAATTTCAATAAACAAAAATTTCTGTTTCAGAGACAATTTGCACACTCTTCAGAAGGAGGTACACCAGAAACGTGAAAAACAGGATTTTTTTGTGGGTTAGTTAGTTGACCATGCTTTTGTAGGCGTTCTTTGAAACAGCTGCTTTTCTGAGTCAAAAGCAGGAATATATTTGAAGGCCTTATTCCACAGAGTCTTGGTGTCACTGTAACATAAACCAATTACTAGTCCTTGCTGCTATTGTTGGATACTTTTTAAAGAAACTTTCTAAAAGAAATTCTGTCTGAAGTGCATTTGCTGACATGGAAAATTTTAGCAGCCACAGCTGAAATTTGACAAACTGGTAGATAATTGAATGCAGGATCTTATACAGAAAGTGTTAGATGACAGCCGTTTTTATACTCATATTCCTACTCAGCTCCATTTATAATGTGCCACTTTTCAATTGCTACAGTAATGGATGAGAAAAATAGTATTCAACTTTTCATCATTTTCTTGCAATTATAAATGAAATAGTTACATTATTAAGTGCATCAAACCTTTCACATAAAATGTGTGTGTGGTTTCAGGATATTCTTATTTAGCTTTTAATGACAAAATGTATTACACTATTTTGGGCTGAAACCAATAGAATATGTAGTCATGATAATATTTTAAGTTATTGTGAATATGTGTTATTTTTGGTACTCGAGTTCTATGCTTTTTCTCCTTTTTGTATTGTTTGATTTTACACATACTAATGTGTAAACACTGTTGCAGAAAATTTGTGTTAGCGGGAAAAAAACAGGTTGTTCTTTTTAAGGTAATTGTTTTGTAAGTCAACATGAAGTGCTTGCTCTTTCTCTTGACTGCTGCAACTCATAGGAAGATTATGAGTCACTAAGCAGCAGACCTTTGTAAACAGAATAGGAAATTAAATTTGTGAGAGCTTTTCCATTTAGGCATGGAAGCTGTTCTAAAACCAGAAGCATTGTTCAAATCTTCATATAACTGTTGTAATGTAATTACAGCTAATAAAGAAAGTTTAAAAGGCTATTTCGGTAGAGCAGATGAAATAGTAAGATATAAACCCCACATTTATTGGAGGAAGTAGCTGTTTAGCTAGAAGGACTTGTATCCCTATTTCATTTCTTTTCCGTGACACAAGAAGACGGTGTTCAGCCTTAACCAATACAGAACAGACAATCTTGGAGAAGCCCTGAGGTATTTTGTTTCAATACCCTTTCTTTAACAAATGCAAACTGGCATTCTCCAGTAACTGTGCGTATGTAAAAACACAGGCTGGGGCTTTTCCTCTGACTGCAGAAACTATGGAGTAATCAACTGAATACTCCACAGAGCTCCTACCCATCTGTTATATGACACAATTTAATAAACTGCATTTTTTGTAATCCCCAGACAAAATTTGCACATCTGTTAGCAGCATTAGCCACCTGGGCTTGTAATAATATTTCTGAAGTATTTTTAAATAAATGTGTTTTAAAAAAAAGTTAATGCATTTCTTTGAAACTGTCTATCAGAAAAACACACTCTCAAAGTCTGAGTTTGTAGTGATTTTCCCAGTTTTCTCACCTTCAGCTGCTCTCAAGCAACAAGATAACTCCTGGGAATCATGAGCGTAGATATTTATAAGCTACAGGAAATGGGTCTAGACAGTAACTGTTTCTCTTCCTGTGGTAATATCTCTAGGTTTCCAACTACACAGACAAAAAAATAAAAAAGAATGCTTACTTGCACCATATTTATCGGCCCTTTAAATGAACTTCAAGTTTAGTGGTGCTTACAGTTGGAGGGTAGTGCTTACTCATGGTGGGAGCACAAGGTAGTTTGCCTTGCACAATCTACTGCCTTTTCATTTTGTTATTTTGTGGCAGGGACTGGGCACACTACAGCTATATTTGCTTTCTGTGAAGCAGGACTCTAGGTCTGTCCTTGCCAGTGGTTAAAAATAGCTGAGAAGACAGATGTTTTTTTAATGGGAAAGCAGAAAATAGGGCTGTGGCTACAACTTGTCCTACTGACATTTTCAGACAGATACCTAAGTTTGCTGAACTCACGTGTGCATTCTGCCTTTGAGATGCTCAGTAACACTGATGAAAAGAGACAGGATGTAGCTTTTATGCGCAGCAATACTGAAAACATATGTATGAAACAGCAGAGCATCCAATGGCTTTGTATTTCTGATACAGGGATTAGTACATACGTGTTTTATTGAGAAATAGTATCTAGTTTCTGAGAGATCAGCAGAGTGCAGGGTCACTTTATTCTTCTTTTCAACTAGGAGTTTTAACTCAATATTGTTGAAATATCATTTTCTTAGGTAGCATTCTTAGGAAGTTAAATTTTATCTTTATTATATACTTTACACAGTTTCCACAAAGGGGTAAATGATCATTAATAGCAGATCTTGCACATTTAGTGAGCACCTGCTATGCAGTGTGGGTCAGTGTTTTTGATGAAACATTACGAAACACTTACTATAATTAGTGCAACTAGGCCTTTCAAATAGCTGCCCTGTCTGTAGAAAATCAGATTCTGAAACTTACTTTGGGGTGGTTATACTACCCGCTGGTTTAAACAAGTTTCCGGCTGTTTGGGCAACATTTATTAAATTGTCAGCTTTCCTGGAGAAGTGCTTAGCAGTAGTGGTTATAACCACACAGAAATGTTCCTACTTGATTAGGCCAATTGCCCATTTATACATCTGTCCTGTCTTTGACAATGGCTTGTATGAAATGATTCAAGGGGAAATGAGAGGGATTGCCTCCTAGACAAGTACAAAACATCGTCCTTAACTGAAAGTTTCTCTTTAGTAGTCCTCAACTGAATTCCCTGTAAGCATGTGTCTGACATCTAAAATGGGTAGTTCTTGTCTAATTTAGCTCTCTGCTCGCTTTTTTCTTGTGAAAAGCCTTTGTTCAAACATGCTTTGTGTGGACCAGTACTGGGACTTGCTTTTCTTTACTGATGCCATGCTGCTAAGTTTGGACATGGCCTATACATGACCTATAGACGGTCTCTTTCCCACTTCATCTTTAACCTGCCTCATTTATTTAGACTATTGGTTCTGCATACAGCACAGCCAAAAGATCTTCCCTTATATGGAAACCCCACATCTTTACATCTGTATGTAGCAAAAATAATTAACAAGAAGATCCTTTTCAAGTTTCATAGCAAATTGGATTACTAATAACATGACATTTATTTATTTATTTATGAGGGTTATTTTCAGCAATATTGGTTCCTTTCATGCAAAAGCTTTGATTTTGTCTTAGGTTTTTCTTTAAACCAAATTAACTTCTACCAAATGTCTCTGCTAAGAAGGTAACATTATTCCAATCTGAAATGATTTGCTTTACTTCTGAAATATTAAAATGTTCTTTGAAATGCTCAATCAAACTGATCTAATAGGAATTCTTAAACTGTTAATTCTGCAGAAAATGTTCATGTTACTTTTGAAATACTCTTCAGTAATGAGTTCTGAGAACTGGCCTTTTGTGTGTGCTTGTTGAACTGAAAAAAAAAGTTTTAATATAATATTTATTTTTAGTCAAGTAACACCCTTGGAATGTAATTGGGAAACCATAAAAATCACAAAATATTTTTTTCACTGAAAACTGGTTAATTAGCTTATGAAGCGGATTAAATTACCTTTAATTTCAATTTAAGCCTTTCCAATAATCTACAAAATAACTGTAAATTCTCTTAAAGAAGAAAACATGCTCCCATTTAGTAAATGAAATATTGAGGAGGTATTTTAACAGAATTTACTGCAACCACACTGTCTTCTAGTTTTGTGACCTGCTAGTCTTCCAAATATTATGGCCAGTAGTGTTTTGGAAGCCCAAATTCTTGTGAATAACTAACTCTTCTGTTGCTGAAAGAAATTTTTGACATCTGTTGGTTTACATTGCAGTAAGACTCTCATTTTCAAACCCCAGTTTTACTCATTTTTTGCTTGAAGGACAAAAACCAGAGAAACCGTTTAGCGCAGATATGATACATAAAGCTGTGAGATTGCTGTGGGCAAGATGATCATTTACTTTGAAATACAGTTTGACTAACTTTTCCATGCACATCATGCAAAGTCATTTTCAGATTTGGCAAATATTTCCAACATGAGAAAATATTGGTGCAAAATAAACACATGGAAAGTTATCAACACAAACATTGAAAATATGTTTGCAAATACAAGTGAATTTCTGCCTTATGCTTCTAGAAAATTCACTCTGCTTCAAAAATATAAACACTTAAAAGGAAGGCATTTTTTAACAGAATATTAGTATATACCAGTTTATACAGTTTATTCTTCAGTCTTCTCTGTTCACAGTTTGATTAAATAACAGCCAAATTGGAAGTGAGCATATTTGTAATGCTGATATCTTATGATTGGAATGTGATGCATGTAGACATTTTGCGTATGCCAGTATTATCTACATGACGTTAAGCAACATTTTTCCTTTCACATATTCTGGCTCAGGCAAAACACTTGTTTTAGCTGGGTCAAAAAGCAGTGCAGGCAGGATGCCAGCTCAGAATGAATCATTACATTTACAATTTGGAGAAATCAGTTCAGTTTCCAATTAAAAAAAAAAAAAAACAACCTAATGTTCCTAAAGACTCTAGCATTAATTTCTTATATATCTCTTGGGCTCAAAGTACAGCAAATGAAATAAATCTATCCTCTCTCCACTTCCCAAATCCCTATCATCGGTTCTTAATAATCATCTGCAAAATGATGGTCAAAATATTTCACATATTGCTGATATGACTGGGGAAAAAACTAATAAAAAAAGGAGTGCTTTGATCAAAGACTCCTCTTGAAGAGAAGATGCAGTTTACTTGGAGGTTAATAATCTTGGAGTACTTCAATATTTTAGATCTGCTACAATGAAGTTGTCAAAATATTTTAATTTCAGAAGCCTTGACTTCAGAGAAACAACTCTTACTGTCACGATGATCCATGACCTAGTTACAAACAGATTTGTTTTCTTCTTTTCTCCCAGTTCACTTTTCCCTTCCCTTCCCTTCCCTTCCCCTCCCTTCCCCCCCCACATCTCCTCTCC